>JAJTUV010003211.1:0-87031 GCA_021653895.1 Mastomys natalensis
TAGTCCATGATGAGTAAGTCTCTGGAGCTGCAGTTAGATCTGGTTGTCTTTGATGTCAGCAGGCCTCTGGGATTAAAAATAGAGCTGGTTGTTCGAGTGGCAACAGGTCTCCATGGATGCAACCAGAACTGGTAGACCCTGATGGCTTCAGGGTGCTTGTTTTCCCCACTGGGCTCTGTCCTCCAGAGATGTAAGTAGAGTTGGTGGGCCTTGATGGTTGCAGGCCTCTGTTTTTCCTGGGCAGAAGCTGACCTCCAGGGATATAGGAGGATTTGTGCCCTGGGAAATGGAGTGCAGAGGGAACATGGCAGAACTCACCACTGCTGGGTTTTCCCAGAGGGGCTAACAAGTAGGGAATTGGAATGAGGGTCTTACTTAGTGGTCCCTGCTGGCTGTAGGTATTTAGGATTTGGGTTAGAGATATAGACTGAGAGATGGAGTTTGAGGCTGGAGGAATGCACCTGGTTGTGGAGATAGAATCCTAATGTAGTTTTGTCCTCATTTCTATGATGTCTAAGAATATTGATTACTTTTTTAAAGTGTTTACTAGCCATTGGTATTTGTTCTTTTGAGAACATTCAGTTCAGTTCCATTGCCCACATAAAATTTCCTTATACTTAATTATTTTTACTTTATATGTTTTATTATCTTACTTAGTGTTTCTGTTTTTATGATAAAACACCATGTCAAAAGGAAACTTGGGGAAAAGGGGATTATTTCATCTTATATTGCTCAAGTTATACTCCATCCCTAAAGGAAATCAAGGTAGGAACTCAAGGCAGGAATCTGAAGGCAAGAACTGAAGCAGAAACAATGAAGAAGTAATACAGATTTGGTTTTTGCATGGCTTGCCTAGTCTACTTTCTTATATCACCGAGGACCACCAGCTCAGAAGGAATACTGTCCACAGTATGCTGGGTCCTCTCATCAATCACCACTCGAAAAAACATACCAAAGGTTGTTTGTTCACAGACAAATTTTGTGGGGATACTTTCTCAAGTGAGGTTCTTTCTTTCAAAATGATTCTAGTTTGTGTGTCAAGGTGACATAAAACTGTGACCCTTTATCAATATGACACAAAACCACATCACTGATAAACTACAACTTTCTCTATTTATTAATTCCCAAGATCTCATATTCATAATAATATAGCAATTTCAAGCAGCCAAACTTTTGAAAATCCTACACTTAAAAATTCAACCACTTTAAAAGTTCAGTATCTTTAAAACATTCAAAGTGTTTTTCAAAGATAAAAACTTCTCTAAAATGTCAAAAGACTCTCTAAAATTCCAAGGTTCTCGAAAATTCCAAACTTTCTCAATTGTGTGTGTGTGTGTGTGTGTGTGTGTAATTTCTTATTCTATGAAAGGAGAGCCAAGGCTTTACAATTCATAGAACACTCAGACTGTCTCCTAAACTCTGTCAAGTTCTACTCTATAGCTGCTGCTTTCTTTGGTACTCATCCAATGATGCTGGCTCCTCAAAAATGCAGAGGTCTCTGACACAACTGGGCTGCATCTATTCCAATAAACCCTGCTTGTCTCTCTTCAAGAACTATGACCCTGTTGAACATGACACATACATTCCTGGGTCTTCTACTGCAACTGAGGTTGTACCTTCATTAGTGGCCTCTCTTTCTGGTTCTCCAACATCTGATGGTCTCTAAGACAATTCAGGATTCAGCTTTATAGCTTCACACAATGGTCTCTATAGGCCTCTATGCAAGGATACTTTGACACATGCCTGGCCTTGACACCTTTTCTTAGCCTTGTAGGTATATTCCATAAACTCTTTCTTTAATCTTTGACTCTAAAGACAAAAATCATGTGGCCAAAGCTGCCAAGTTCTCCTGCTTGATGGCGCTGAAATGGTGCCAAATTGCTAAACCATATTTTCTCCAGCTCTTTGTTTTCAATGTTTTCCTTCACTGTCTAAGCTCAAGAATGCTGGCTGTACTGGAACTCTATCTACAGACCAGGGTAGCCTCAAACTCCAAGATTTAATTGTCACTGCCTCTAGTATGTCAGAGATGTGCACTTACATGCCTATCCCTACTTTTTTTAAATTTCTTTTTACAAGTTGGAAGCTTAGCTGAGTGGGCATTTTCCTGAGACCACCATTCCCTTTATTCCAATATCATTACGTTTTTCCTTAATCTGTTTATACTTCCTGGTACCCCTTTTTTCTCCACAAACCTTACATTTTATATCTTACCTTGCTCAGTTTGCTCCTTTTCATTTTAGATTTAAGTAAATTGGCCATTAATAACAATGTGACATACTCAACACTAGACTGTTTTGAAATCTCCTTGGCCAAAGCTGTTAATCTATAAGTCTTCAATTTAGCCTCAGGCAGATGTTTTTTTTTTTTTTTGAACAGGAACAGAAAGCAGCCACATTCTTCTCCAAAATACCACAGGAACAAAATTTAAACCACACACTGAAACTGTTTTCCTCTGAAATCTCTTGAGCTAGGCCCCCACAGATCACCCTCAGCACCACACTGTTATTAGTATGGTTCATTAAGTTCTGTTTAAAGCATTCAACTGCTTTTCTAATCCAAAGTCCAAATATTTACATTCTTCCAAACAAAAACATGGTTAAGTCTACCACAGCAATACTCCTGTCCCTGGTGACAACTTTCGTCTTAGAGTTTCTATCCCTGTGAAGTGACACCATGATCACAGCAAATTTCTTTCTTTCTTTCTTTCTTTCTTTCTTTCTTTCTTTCTTTCTTTCTTTCCTTTTTTCTTTCTTTCTTCCGTCCTTTCTTCTTTTCTTTCTTTATATTTATTTACAATACAACCATTGCCCCACTCCCAGTTTCCCCCTCCCAAAGTTCTTCATCCTATTCTTCCACCCAGTTGTCTTCCCCACCACCAGACCTCCCTGGGGCCCCAAGTCTCTTGAGGATTAGAAACATCTTCTCCCACTGAGGTCAGACCAGGCAGTCCTCTGCTATATATATGCAGGGGACCTCAGACCAGCTCCTGTATGCTGCCTGGTTGGTAGTTCAGCGTCTGGGAGCTCCCAGGGGTCCAGGTTTGTTGAGTCTACTGATCTTTCTGTGGGGTCACACTCCTCTTCCCCTTCTTCTATCCTTCCCCCTAATTCAACCATAGGGATCCCCGACTTCAGTCCTATAGTTGTGTTTAAGTATCTGTGTCTCATTCAATTGCTGATTGTGACTCCCAGAGGACAGTCATGCTAGGCTTCTGTCAGTAAGCATGTTGTAGCATCAGTATTCATGTCAGGCCTTGATGTCTCCCCATGAGATGGATTACCATTTGGGCCAGTCACTAGACTGCCTTTCCCACAGTCTTTTCTCCATTTTTGTCCTGTAGTTCTTTTAGACCTGAAGAATTTAGCATCAGAAATTTTGTCTATGGGTTGATAACACCATCCCTCTTTTGATGCCCTATCTTTCTACTTGAGATAGATTCTACAAGTTCTCTCTCCCCACTATTAAGTATTTCATCTAGTTACTCCCATTGAGTCATGAGAGTCTTTCACCTCCCAGGTCTCTGGTACTTTCTAAAGGTCTCCAAACTCCCACCTTCTACAGAAAATGAGGTTGATTAACACAATAGAATACTATTCAGCTATTAAGAATGAGACATCATGAGTTTTGCAAGCAAATGAGTGGAACTGGGAATATCATCCTGAGTAAGGTAACCCAGACACAAAAGGACATACATGATATGTACTCACTGATAGGTGGATATTAGCCAAAAAGTACACAATACCTAGATAAAGCCCACAGAATTTAAGAAGTTTAACAAGCAGAAATGCCAAGTGAAGATACTTCACTTCCACTTAGTAGGGGAAGAAAATATTCACAAAAATGCAGAGGGAGGGAGGGAGGGAGGGATGTGGTGGGAGAGAGGAGAGGAAAAAGGGGGTGGATCATGTATTGAACGGAGCAGGGGCAGAAGAGAAGCCCAGAGGGCCAAGAAAATAAACAGAAATATGCAGCCTCACAGCAAATCTTATAATAGAAAACATTTAATTTGCACTGACCTACAATTTCAGAGGTTCAGTCCATTATCATCAGTGCAGGAAGCATGACAACATGCCAGCAGATATGGAGCTGGAGAAGTAGCTGAGAGTTCTACATGTGAATGGAGATCGACAGGCAACAAGAGGAAAGAGCAACACTGGGCCTTTCTTGAGCCCTTAAAAGCTCAAAGCCCACCCACAGGGACACATTTCTTCCAACAAGGCCAAACCTACTCCAACAAGACCACATTTTCTAATTTTGCTAAACCCTATAAGCTTATGGGGACCATTTTGATTCAAACTACCACAATTATGTCATCAAATACATCAATAGGGAATATTTTTCCATGTGATCAGAACTTTTTCAATTATGCTCAGTGGTATTTTGTAGTTTTAAGATCCAGTATATTATTCAAACTTGTTAAATACATTTTAATAAGTATGGGCCAAGCCATTTTATTTAGTATATTTTTAAAAAAATATAATTAGTATTTCCAATTATATTTTGGTTTTATATGGAAAATAATTATTTTACAGTCACTGTTTCATAGCTTAGTAGCTTTAGTTATATTTTTGGATATGACCTTTATGATTTTCTACTGGTACACAGTTTTATAGTTAAACATTATTTATAATGTGGTCAGTTTACCACAGTGTAGCTTTTATATTTTAAATTTAATGTAAGGTATATAATAAAGTATTTTATATATGCAAAGGCATATGGAACATTCACCACCATATAATTAAAGACCACATCTCTTGAAGAAAAGCTCCATGCCTCACAACAGTCATCCTCCATTATCCTGTCTATCCATAAAGAGGTTCTGTGTTCTGTAATATCTGCTCTTTGGAATTTTGTGTAATGACCCTACAGATATGTGGTAATTAATTTTACCTGTCAATTTGGTTAGTTAAGAAACACCTGAGGCATTAAACCCACCTCTATGCATGGCTCTTAACCTGATTAGATTTATAATCACATATGACATCAATAAAGCCTATCTCTAGTTATGTATGTGAGGTCATTCACAGAAAAGTCTAATTGATGAGGGAAGAGCTACTTTGAATGTGGTTGATACTATTTCATGGTCGTTGGCCTAAGAGTGAATACAGAGAAGGAACAGACAAAGCCTGTTTAGCATCAGTATCCCCCTGCTGGGCTTTCTTGTTGAACATATGGACCAAATCAATCCCAGAATCATGCTTTCTCTAGTATGACAGATTGCATTCCTCTGAATTGTGAACCAAAACACTTCCTCTTTTAAGTTCCTTTCCATTAATTTCTTGATTACAGATTTGATAAAAAAAAATAACAAATGTGGGTTATTAATGGAAAAATTTTATGTTAGCATGTTATTCTTCTTATCACTGAACCACATTTCCATTTACGTTTCTGCATACATTCTGATTTGAAGTCTGTTGTCATTTTGTAAATATTTCATTTTTTTTGTTTCAGTTTGTTACTTGATAATGTCTACTGGAGCACAAACATTAAAGCCTTACCATAAGAAAACTTATTAATTCCTTTATTTTACTTTTCATGTTTTTTAGTTTATAACTATGGTAACTTGCTTTACTTGAGGTTGTAGAGATTTACTCCTATATTTTTACTAAATAATTATAGTATCTCCTCTTCATGACCTTTATTCATTTTGAATTAGTATTTTGAGTAGTATAAAGATGGCACCCACCTTCATTCTTTTTAATATGACTATCCAAATATTAGCATTATTTATAGAAAAATTGCATCCCAAACATGCATGCACAGATGCACACATACACAGACTAATATCATTACCTTTCTTGAAATTCGGTTGACAAATGTCATACAGGCTTAATTTTGAATGATAGATTACTTCTGTTAATCTGTGTTTCTGTCTTCATGTCAGAACTATATTGTTTTGATTATTCTATTTTTGTAATAAGTTAGGAATGGAAAGCTAAGGTTTTGCATTTTCTTCTCATTTATCAAGATTGTTTTGAGCATTCTAGATCCCATACTTGGGTTTTACATTGGGTTTTACTTCCTGTGCTTTTAAGCTCTATTTTAAGCTTATACACATTAAGGATTATTATGTCTTCTTTCTGAATTGACATGTTAATCATCATGGAAATTCCCACTTTATCCTCTACTTCTGAAATTCTTTCAACTTTATCCTCTTTTGACTCTGATTTTTTTTTTCTTTTCCTCAGTTCAGCAACATTCTCCTTTACAGTCATACATTTGCCTCAAGGTGAAAATAAGTTTTCACAGATGACCTAATTTATTTCCAAACATTGATGATTACAGTATTCTTCATTATTAATTATAAGATTATAATTCGTGTATTTCATGTATTTTATCCCAGGTTTACATTAATAATAATACACTAATCAGTTACAAATGACCATAAAAAATTAAACTATATTTCTGGTAGAGAGAAGTTGTTTAAATAGTTTCAGACAGATTGCTTTGGAAGTAGCCCAGATTCTGATCATATCTATAGTTTGAAAATTCTTATGTATTTAGTATCTATATTTATAAAATATTTTTCATTTTCAGTGGTAGATATTTTAATGGATTGTGATAGCTAAAAACGTCCATAGATATACAATCTAATATACTTATGTAAATATATTAATGTTAAATTATATAGAAAATTGATCATCATTTTAGTGTGTTTGAAGGGGTGTTATAAAATAATGAATGCAATTCAGACATAGAGAGCTACATGGCATATTATTTATAATAGTCATGTTATTAAAAAACTAATGGCTAGTAAAATTATAAATAATTATTTGAAATAGGATTGCTAGGATATAGACATTCTGTTTTTCTTAGAACATTGTCTTTCCACAAGAGGATGTTTGCTGAGACATATTCATTTCTTTCCAGAGTCTTTGAAACCAGATCATTACACAGACAGTAAAGGATTAGGCAAATATCCACATATGAATATTTTGTGTATGGTATCTGGGTTCTTAGAAGAGGTGAGATCAATGAACAGAAAATAGTTTCTTCTATTTCTTCTGGATGGTATGAATAAGGACACTTAAACCTAAGAAACATTAGGAATACAAGATGATTTTCTACAGAGAACAGAATGAGAAATTTATTGAGCATTTTTACTCAAATATTTATTAGAAGACAAAATTTTATGGTTATAGGCAAGTGAAGTAAGAAGGTGAAAAATCAGAATTCTTTTCTTATTCATTTGTTTGTTTTTAAATTTTTGTTTGTTTATGTGTTTGTTTTGATACATGGTTTTTCAGTATATAGCCCTGGCTGTACTGGATCTCACTCTGTAGACCAGACTTGTTGGAAATTCACAGAGATCTGCCTCTGATCATTGCATTAAAGTCATGCACTATCACAGCCTGGTAATTGATTATATCATTTTGTTTGTGTGTGTGTTTGTTTTTTAAAGAACAAAATAAACTTTTAATTTCTGAGAGGAATGAACAGGGTAAATTTGTGAGTGGTATCTTCTGTTTCCACAGGAGCCATAAATCATATCTTTGAGCTGTACCATTTTACTTTTAAACATATATTTAGAAAACAACTCAGCATTCCTTATTAAGCTTCAATTGTACAGTTACTGAAGTCACTGCTACTCATGGGGGCCCTGATTCTATGTAGTCTAAATGTCTACTGATAAACATAGACACTATGTGTTATCAGATCAGGGGCGAGCATAGTTCTCTTCTGAAATTTACTACTGTTTTCTACATTTACCTGTGACCTATTTCATTTTTTATTTGATATTTTACTTATTTACATTTTAGATGTTATCCTCTTTCCCCATCCCTCCCCCCCGAGAAACCCTGTATTTCATCTCTCCTCCTCCTTTTTGCTTTTATACCATTTTAATTAGATGCAAGTATTACGGTCAGTTCTAGGTTGAGGAACTAGCAATACAATAGATGCAAATAGTCAATGAAAAAGCAAGATAAGACACAAATAGTCAGAAAACAAGCAAGGAAATAAACAAAGTCTTATGATCACTATTTCTAAGGGATTATCAGGATGATCAAAATGTCGGAGTCTATTTCCCTGTCATTTTCATGCCTGAAGCCTCCTTCTTTGTTCTAGCCTAAGATGTATGTTCCTGCCTGAAATAATTTCTCTGTTCTAGCCTAAGATTTAGATTTCTGCCTGAAATTACTTCTTTGTTCTACCCTAATATCAGATTCCTGCCTGAAGCCCATTTCCTTGTCCTTGGCCAATGTCAGATTCCTGACAATCAGTCCCCAAAGCTCTCCACATCTCCTCCTTTCTTATTTCATAAACAAGACTGAGCCTGTCTTAGATCATGCTAACAATAATGCCTTCCTTACCCATTGAATATGCATTACCAAAAGCAATGCACTTTTGTCTTAGGTTGGTAACATTCTTTGCAGAATCTTACCCTTCTTAGGCTTGCCAGCCTGTTAAATTAATAACTCTGTCTGGGGGTCCATTTTCAGTTGCAAGCCATGTACTTTTGCTGCCAACATGTTGATGTTGTTAAAAACAAGCTGTAATCCTGATGCTGGCCTCCAGACTTATACTACTCAGACCTTTGATGGGCCAAACAGCTAGAGATTGACATCACTAATCTGAAGAAATTCCTCGTTTCAATGTCTGAAATGATCTCCAAGAATTGCAAAGGGCTTTTTCAGACTTGATTTACTCTTCTACAATAGAAAAGACTGAGTACAGGTCTTGACTGTGTACAGCCCTTAAAGAAGAATGTTGCCCTTACATAGACAAGACAGGGATGGTTAAAGAGAACCTGAAAAAGGTCAGAGAAGGCCCAGAGAAAAGACAGAGAGAGAAAGAGAAAGATGAGAGCTTGTACAAGGATTGTTTTTCAACCTCTCCATGGTTGTCAACCCCACTTCCTCCCATCTTGAGACTATTAATTGGGTTATTTTTGCTGATTCTTTTGGTCCTGGGCCTTAAATACACTGACTAACTTTGTAATACAACAGATAGATAATTTGATAGCAAAACCTATTCAGATACATTATCATAAGTTAGCTATAGAGGACCACGAGACTCAAGATGAGGTTGTTACTTTATCCAGGGTGTTCCTCAAACCCATCTCCAACCAACCTAAAGAGGGGACTTCCGCCCCTAGACCAAGCAGAGAGAGGCTACCCAGAACCCTTTCTGACTGGTGATCTGAATTCTTGCTTAGGCTGCGAGGCTAAGCACTGTGAGGGAATATAAATAAAACTTAAAAATATCTATCTGTGTTCCCTGAGGGACAAGCCTGACTGCATAGGGTCTGATATCAAAAGTATCCCTCTCCAGGAAAAAGACATCGGGATGGGTATGGCCCTCATGTCTCACTGGACAATGACAGGAGGACTGGAGCCATTACAAGGTCCCTTTCAATTATTGGAGGTCAGGCCTCTATCTCCGCCTTCACAAGAATAGAATCGCCAAGGCCCTTCTATACTAAGAGAAGGGAGGAGATGCCAGGAGCAGCCCTGCATATACACTAAAGGCCTAAAATCAGCCATAGTCCTAAAGTCAGCAATAGGCCTGACATACATGCATGCTAACACAAAGTCTTGGGTCTCTGTGAGAAAAACACTGAAACAGAAGGCTATAAGCTATTATAAACAGGCAGCTTCTGAGGAAATTTACCAGACCTAGTAGTCATAGGTCTTATAAAGAGGCAGCCTCGGTGGACAGTACCAACTTAGATAAGGACAAGTGAATCATAGGCAGAGCCATAGTGATCTGTCCCCTGAACCTACACCCAGCTGATACCCTATTCTGACAGGTTCTGTACTCCCCCTGAACACCTATGCTCCAGTGCCATTCCCTTCCCCACATCCTGCCTTTTTGTATTTATAACCTCTGTGTAAATAAGCAAATAACGATGTGATTTAAATAACTAAATAAATAAAAAAAAAAACAAGCTTTAACCTGATGGGCAGAAATAAAACTATTCCCAGGACAAAAAGGGCTAGTATGATCAAGCTATATATACCATTCTTGAAGCTTGACCAAAATAGAAATACTGACCTCAGACCATGGGTAACTTTATCAGCAGTATCTGTCCCATCAAGCTCAGCAGAGCAGCATTCTTTAAATTCATAAGCTCACTATACAAAGTTAAAACATCCAGAGACATGTTAGAATTATGCCAAATACCCTGCAAGTGTCTTTAAACTTTTTTCTAATTATAATGACTATCATTGTAAATTTTAGAAGTAACACAATTTCAATGGTATTTGACATGACACTTGAGACAGCTCCTTACTCTTAAACACTGAGCCTCCTTGCAATAGTTTGAATAGGATAAAGAGCATGAATCCCATGTTTCAAATGTTTGTCTAAATCCTGTTGAATACTCAACACATTAGTAACATTTTTTGCTGAATGATGAAAAAAAGTAGCTCTCTTAACTTCTTGTGTCAAAGCAAATGCAGAAGCAGTGGTACTAGCAACTAATGTTAATTAAAGCTGTTATACCAGCAATAATCAAGCCCACTACCTTCTTGCTTCTGCTTAAAGTTTAACTTGCTTCTTGAGTACTTGCAAGCATTTTTCAGAATAACAAGGTTCTGTAATACTCAGGGCAATAAGACAAAGACTAGTTGATAGACTCCCATAACAGACATGCCAGGTTTCAACACACTAACAAAATTAGAAAGCATACAGTCAATGAAACTTACAATAAATATTGTTGAAGAAACAAAAATAATTTTAACTTGACAATTAAAAGAGCCTTAACACATGCACTAACATTTGTTTGAAATCCAGATCCTGTCCCGCCTTTTTCTCTTGCTAACATAACATCATAGAGAACTGCAACTAACTTCCAAATATGTCTCTGAAGATGTCCAGATCCATCCTCCAAATGAATATTGTTATTTCCAATATTGGATTGATTTCTACACCAGTCCATAATTGAGTTCGAATAACTTGTCACATTTAAGAAAAACGTGACAGTCATAATATCTCTTTTTGATTCTCTGTCCCATAAGATCGAAAACCTTGAGGAAAGGCAGCTTATCCCATCTGGGATATAGGAAAGTAAAGGTAGGTCAGGAACATATGTCCAATACAGCTTACCAATCACCTTTGTCAGGGCACTCAGCAGGTGACAGAGAAGCATCATTCTTTGTTCTAGCATCAGCATGTCTCACCCTTTGCTCTGGCAGCCATCTTGATCCTTCAGCATCCTGCAGAAAAAACACAAACATACCTTCTTCCCCACATTAGATACCTGATCAGGATCATGCCATATGCCTGTAATGGACCCTTCCCTTTCACCTATGCATAAGTATGCCTAGTTGTAGGGTATCATAGACACAGCAGAAAGTTCCTTGGCATTCAATTTTTTTAAAATAAAAAGGCATGATTTAAAAAAAATTTGTGGTCTATGGGGATATACCTCCCCCTTTTTTATTTTACAAAAATATTGTCTTTGAGGATTATAAAAAGATCCTAGTAATATGGGTAATATTAAATTCTTGACAAAAAGTCTCAAATGCTCGACTGCAATAGCCAGTTCCATTGTCTGTTTTTTCTTTTTTATTATTGGATATTTTATTTACTTTTCAGATTATATCTTATTTGTCAAATGAATGCTTTAAATGGTATAATTATAATATATTTAAATATATTAATTGTATCCATATTTTTAATCAAAAATTAAACTTAATTTAGATAATCTATAAAATATAATAATGTACATAGGTATGAAACTGTGGTAATTTGATAGGTACATTGTGCAACAATAAAATAATAATACTTCATCAAACATCAATTTTTAGAAAGAAATTTAAAATTCTTTCTTTATAACTACTTGAAATATAGTACTATTGTCTATATTGATACTGCTGGGCAATAGTACACTAGAACTTCTTACTATAATTTAGCCATTATTGGTCAATTTCTCTCTATCCTTTCATGAGCAGTACTTTCATACAATATATCTTGACCACAATTTCCTTTCCTTCACTCCTCCTGGTTTCCCCACACACACATCTCTCCTTTTCCCTAAATCTACTGCCCTTCCACTTCCTCATAAGAAAAAAAAAAAAAAAAAAAAAAAAAAAAAAAACAGGCCTCCAAGAGATAACATCCAAATGTGACAAAACAAGATACAACAAGAAAATGCAAAAGCCCTCATACTGAGTCTGGACAAGACAAGCCAATAGGAAGAAATTTGTCCTAAGAGGAGTCAAAAGAGTCTGAGATACACCCTCTCCCACTATTAGGAGTCCCACAAAAGTGCCAAGCTACATAAGGATTACCTATATGCAGAGTACCTAGGTCAGACCCATACAGGCCTGGTGGTAGTTATTTCAATCTCCATGAGCCCTTATGAGCTCTGCTTAGTAGATTCAGTGGACCAGGTTCTCTTGGTGTCCTCCATCCCTTCTAATGCCTACAATCTTCTTTTCTCTCTTCCACAGGGTTTCCTGAGCTCCAAGAGAGGAAGATTGAATGGACACCTCCAATTCAGACTCTCACATAATATGTGGCTGTAGGTTTTTTACACCCACTCTGATCTGCTGTTTGAGGAAGCCTCTCTGATGACAACTTGACAAGGTACTGATCTGTGATTATAGCAGATTATAATTATGAATGATTCTATTGATTCTTTTGGTAGCCATGTTGGTTTTACCCTGACTCTCTGGGCTATCCAGTCTCTGATTCCTGGCTGCTCAGGTAGTATAGGGCATGGATTCCATCACCAGGCATAGGTCACAAGTTTAAAACAGGAATTGGTTGTCCATTTCCAAAGTTCTGTACCACTATTGTCACTGAACAACTTGGAGGCAGGACCAATTTGAGGTAGGAGGCTTTGTAGCTGAATGTTGTCACGGTTTCTCTTTCTACAGCCTACAAAATACCTTCCCATTTTAACAGGACTTGAACTTAAGTGTGAAAGCACTAAGAAGTTATCAGTTCAACCTTTCTATATTCAATGAGCTTTGTGGATGATGTCATCAGAAATGGGATCCTACTGTCAGCTTTTGGAGAGCAATCTTCTATCTTAGCTTCAACCTGGATTGTTTAGGGATCTTCATGGGATTCCTTTGGCCAACAACTCAATGAAATGTAAAAATAGTCCCACCACTGGAAGCCTTGTCTTGCTACAAAAGATGGCCAGTTTAAACTCCTTATTCTCTATTACTAGGAGTCCTCACTAGGGTTACCCTCATAGATTCCTGGCAGTTCTCACTGCATTAAGCTTTTACAATTACCTCCAAATGCCCCCCAATTCCAACTATCTATTCAGGTAGTCTCTTCCTCAGTGCCATCCTCACCTGATCCCTCCTACTCTCATCCCAACTGGCCACAATACACCCACAAATTTATTCGAGTTCCCCTACGTAGGAGGAGCTAAGGTGGAAGGAGTAAGGAGAGGAAGAGGAGGAGGAAGAGGAGAAGGAAGAGGAGGAGTTATGGAGAGAGAGAGACAAGATAAGAGAGAGACAGAGAGAGAGGGAGAGGGAGAGAGAGAGAGAGAGAGAGAGAGAGAGAGGAATGGAGGCAGATGTTCACATGTCCCTGGCAGTCAAAGGTAGTTGGTATATCTAGGTTGGGTATTGGGTTACACTTCTGATTATATGAGCATCTTGTTATTGAACTTTACAAACTTATAAACCCATTAATTAATGTTTAAGCATTAGAGTCTGATTTGTCTTACTGGGCCTGCTTGGATGGCGGGATGTCCAGCTTTGCAGAGACAGCATGGAATCCACGCTGATGTCTCCTGTGTGGCAGGGCTGGTGTTTTCTGGCGGGCCGGTTCTAGCTGCTGTGTGCACGTGTCCTCTGGCCATGGAACATGAGCTGGGCAGAGCTGCCACAGCTTAGATAGTTGCCTGAACCTCGGCTGTTTTTTTTTTTTTTTTAAATAATTAACACAACACCTTTAACCATAGAGGCCCCTGTGTCCCTCCTTGAGCCTTCCTCTTTACCTAACCTCTCTGGGTCTGTAAATTGTAGCTTGATTATCATTTCCTTAGCAGTTAATATCCACTCATAAGTGAATACATACCATATATATCTTTCTGGTTCTGAGTTACCTCACTGAGGATGATTTTTTTCTAGTATCTATTTGCATGCAAATTTCATGATGCTATTTTTTTAACAGCTGAATAATACTTTATTGTGCAAATGAACCACATTGTCTTTAGCCATTCTTCTGTTGACTGACATCTGGGTTGTTTCTAATTTCTGGCTATCATGAACAAAGCTGCAGTGAACATATCTGAGCAATTTTCCTTCTGGTAAGATGGCACATCCTCTGGATATATGGCCAACAGTGGTATAGCTAGGTTCTTATGGTAGATCAATTCCGAATTGTCTAAGGAAGAGTTATATTGATTTCCATAGTGGCTCTAGAAGTTTATACTCCCACAGCACTGGAGTAGTGTTGTTCTCACTTTTATTATTGATCTTAGCCATTTCTGATAATCAATTTTTTTACATTCCTTATGCAATCAGGATGTGCTTGCGTTACTGTATCAACTTTATTTCACGTAAGCTAAAAATGAGCATTTATATCCACAAAATCATCAATGAAAATACTGAAAGAGGTTGTCTTCACATAGGCAAGGGTGGCATCCAACTCATGGTCATCATGCCTCAGTTTTCCAATTTTGGTATTAGAGACATGGCCTACCACACCAGGATTTAAATTTTTATAAGGTTTCACAATATTTCTTTATGTAAAATTTTACTTTTGATAGTTTCCATTATTTTGGCTATTGTGAAAATGGACATGTAGATAGGGCTTTTTGACATATTTACTCAATTTACATTGAACAAATACAAGAAAGGGGTTGTTGAGCATATTATATATGGTAGATTTCATTTTAGGGAGGGTCTCACTTTATAGCCTTGCATGGCCTAGAACTCACTATATAGAACAGTTTGTCCTCAAGCTCAAAGAGATAAATCTCCCTTTTCCTCAGAGTTGTGAAATTAAATACATTTACTACCATGTCCATGTTATAGTCTATTTCAACTGTGTTAAGAGTCTACATATTGTTTTCTATTATGGATATATTTGTTACATTCATATTATAAATATATACTTATTTCTTTCCTTTACCTTATTACCATTAATTGGTATTTTATCTTTTGGATAATAACCATTCTTAGTGAAGTGAAATAATACTTAATGTGGTTTTAATTAAATATTTCTCTAGTAATTAGTGTTGTTGAATATTATATATACTGGTCATTTTTATGTCTAATTTTTTCTTTACAAATGTTCATTTGTTTTGACCATCTTAAAATATTTTGTTCTATTTATATTTTCCTTATATAATCTGGAAATTAGACACTTACCAGCTATAGAGATTTATGTACTGTCCTTCCTTTATATAGAATACTTTTGTATTATGTATTGTGCCTTTTGCTGTTTAGATTTTTCTTGTGAAATTTTCCATTTTCATTGTTATTGCTCTTGTTGTAAATGTTATTTTATATTACAATATTCTAAAATTTTCTCTCTGTACTTTAATAATTTTAGAGACTTGAGTCTTACATTTAAATATTTGATCCATATTGTTTTGGTTTTAATAAACTGCTTGAGAATTTATAATCATAGTATAATACATGTCATACAGCAGGAACTGAGAGACCAATATTTAAGTTCAGATTCCATTTAGAGAACTTGAACTCAGGTAAACAAACAGGCTTGTAGCTAGCATTAGTTTTCAAGTTACTTCCCAACAAAACCTGAGCTTAGCTCCAGTTTCTAGGCTAACCCCAAACAAGACCTGCATTTCCAGGTTAATCTCCCCCAACAAATCTAGCCTTTCCAGGTTAATCCCCAACAAGCCTGCCCCTTGCCTAATAATCAACAATGCAGAGGGAAGCAAAAGTAAAGAGGAAAAAATGTTTATGGTGTTACTCCCAGCACCACCCAATAATGCTAAAGATCATAGTATGTAGAAGTATATTTCCTGCTATATTAAACTCAGTATTTTGGGAGGAGCTAATATGGGAGGAGTAAGGAGAAGGAAGAGGAGGAACTAGAAGAAAGAAGGGGTAGAGAGAAGGGAAAATTGCAGCGGATATATGTGTGTCTCCAGCAGTTCAAGGTAGTTGTAATATCTAGATTAGGTGTTAGGTAACACCTCTAATTGTGTGAGTTTCTTGTTATTCGAGCATTACCAAATAAATAAACCTATTGGATAATCTTTAAACATTAGAGTCTCATTTCTACTGGGTACCATGTGGATGGCGGGATGGTCTGGGCTTAGCCCAGCCTTGTGGAGACACCAGTGGAAGATAGGCGAAGCCATCTCCCTTGCTGACATCTCTTGGGTGCCAGGTCCAGTGTTTCTAGCTGGCCATTTCTATCTGTGGCACACCTGTGGCCTCTGGCTGCTTCCAGCTGTGGAGTACTTGTCTCTGGTCTCCTGAGCTGGTGGTCTGGCTGGGCAGCGGGTGGTGTATTTTCAGTCCTAGGCTAGTCGGGAAGATGGCTGCTGATTAAGAACAAACAAGATTGAGGCTGCCACTTTAAATATCTCCCTCAACCTCAACAATAGTAGCTCTCTAATTAGATGCTTACCAAGCTAGAAACACACATACACACACACACACACACACACGCTTGTTTCTTTCTATAAAAGCTTACCTCTATAAA
Organism: Mastomys natalensis; assembly: GCA_021653895.1. Classification (NCBI taxonomy): domain Eukaryota; kingdom Metazoa; phylum Chordata; class Mammalia; order Rodentia; family Muridae; genus Mastomys; species Mastomys natalensis. The sequence goes on from JAJTUV010003211.1 coordinate 16,603, forward strand.
TGTATGGGACTTCTCTCCACTGAAAACCGTCCTGCGTTTTGGGTTCCTGAGTGTTGGATGTTGGCTGAGGGACCCAAGCTAGCTTGAATAAAGGACCTGCTGTGATTGCATCAAATAGGCACCTGTCTAGTCTTTTGGGGTTCACTAACACTTCCCTGGCACTACAGAATTTAATAAGAACTTAACTTCAAATTTACATATCAGTACAAGAGTTGCCAAATGAGAGGAAAAGACACCTTACCATGTATTCATATTTGGAACAAACGTACTTCATATTTCAATACAATGCCAAACAATAGAAACAGTAACATGTGCATAAAAATTAATATATAAGCCAGTTGGATAAATGTGGGGATTTGAAAAATAAAGTTGTAAGTATGCTCAATTTAAATTTTGTTTTTGTTTCTTCTTGTGCATTTATATTTTAAGTTAGAATCTTGCTATATATGTCAGGCTGACTTCAAACTCCTGATCCTCTTGTCTCACTTTTCCTGAGTTTAAGAATCCAACCACATGTTACTTTAACTTATTCACACTTTATATTTGATAAGCATGAGAAGTGTTTTCAGTAAGAAGAGAATAAATTTGTTATTTTATGTTTTTTATTAAGAATTTCATAAACACATACATAAGTAGAATTTTATAAATAAATGTAATTTGATTGGATCAATTCCCACACCTCATCCATTCCCCTCTCTCTCCACCACCCTACCACTAGTCCTTACTAACTCTATTTGTTCACTGCTTCTCTTCTTCTTCTTCTTCTTCTTCTTCTTCTTCTTCTTCTTCTTCTTCTTTTCTGCCCCTTCTACTTCTTCTCCTTTTTCTGCTGCTGCTGCCACGGGCACTACTGCTGCTGCTACTTGTCTTCCTCATCTTCTTCCTCCTCCTTCTTCTCCTTGTTTTCCTCTTCTCCTCCTTCTGCTCCTGCTGTTCCTTCTGCAGCAGAGTACAATTAGTTTTGAAAGTATTTGAATAGGCATAGAGCCATGTGTGGGATTATGTGTAGCCTCTCAGGAGGCATAGCCCTGAAGAAAATTGGCCATCCCTCTCCCAGAAACTTTAACTGCTTCTACTAGGACTTCCTAACTTCCTCCTACTCTAGGCTGGGGTTTTGTCTCTATTGATCCTATGAAGATCTTGTGTGCCTGTAGTAGCTGCCTCTGTGAGTTCCTCTGTGCAATGGTCCTGTCATGCCCAATGTAATTATGAACACTACACACAGTAGAATAATATTCAGCTAAAAAATATAGTGATAATAATTTCTAAGGGATGCTACAGTTCAAATGAACTTTGATAGCATTACAATAAATTAAAGAATGCAATGAGTACATTCATAAGATAAAACAATATGAAGATTCTTCACATAGTTTACTTAGCTCTGGTATAGCTTGATATGATAGTAATATTTTTAATACCAGCACTCTGAAAATAGGTACAAATGAGTAGACATACAAGCATACTAATAATTTACAAAATAAATATAAATCTTTAAAAAGTTATCATAATGAATAAAATATTACTCAGTAAAAATAATGAACAATATATATTCAACAACATTTAAAAAACACCTTGAAATCTCAATGCTGTACCCTGATATTGTTTTGGGATAATGAAAACTCTCTGAAACCTAGTGATGGTGATAACTGAATACCTTTTCATGGTTTGATACAATATAAGTATATGTATGTTGGCGTGTGTACCATATGCACTGGTGTGTCTGTGCAGTGTTTGGAAGTGGATCGAGCTGCCACTGCACACTAATGCATATATGTAGCAGGAAATTTTTCTTGCAAGTTGGGAGGAACTAAGGTGGAGAAGTAAGGAGAGCAAGAGGGGCAGTAAGGAAAGGAAGAGGAAGGAAGAGGAGGAGCTAGGAAGAGACAGAGATATAGCAACTTATATCTAAGTTAGTTAATTTGTTAACACTTCTAATTATGTGAACATCTTGTTAATTGAGCATTACCAAACATATAAAGCCTTTGGTTAATCATTAAGCATTAGAGTCTTATTTTATACCAGGTACCACATGAATGGCAGGATGGGCTGGGCTCAGCCCAACCTTGAGGAGACAGCTTGGAAGATTGGCAGAGTCATCTCTCTCACCCTGGCATCTCATGGGTGGCATGGCCTGTGTTTCTGGCTAGATATTCCTAGCTGTGGTGCTTGTGGCCTCTGGCCATGGAACATGGCTGCAGTGCTAAGCAGAGACATCGCCGCTTAGATGGTGGACCTGCACAGTCCCTTTTATTAAATATTAACAGCAACAAAGTGGCACCCAATATTTGGCACAAATTCACTAGAAATTTAAGTCTATTTCACCTGAGAGTAAAAGTTATACTTTAAAAAAAAAAAGAAAGAAAGAAAGAAAGAAAGAAAGAAAGAAAGAAAGAAAGAAAGAAAGAAAGAAAGAAAGTGGGTGAGTAAGCTGAGTAAGTGCTGAGATAAATCAGGTGACTCCTAGCATGGGAACACTGAACAACAACAACAACAACAACAAATCCTACAGCTGAGCTCCCCTGCTGTGAGGAAAAGCAGGTTGCTTTTTGTTAAGAAAAGAAGTAAGTAGGTTACATTTACAATAGAGAGATTTGAACTATGAATTAAAATTGTGATTGTTTTTAAGATAGATTTAGAAACAGTATTGTCCGATTAATGTAGGGAATCTCCTCTGCAGTTCAGAACAAAGATAGGTAGAGAAAATTTGTCTGTGACTTTGTGCCTAGACAGGTATACATAATTAGCTTCTCTGAGTCAAGAGAGCTAAATAAATAAGCCTCCGTTGTGGAGCAGTTACTGATTTAAGTATAAAGTTACTATATAGGGATTATTTGCTTTTAGGAAAGATTTATAAGCATATTTGTCTGAATCATGTGGGGATTATCACCCTTGGTTTGGAACGTAGATAGGGAAAATTGTCACTGAATATAGAGTACAGACTACACTGTATAAGTGGAAGCTGCTTCTGGAGTACAGAGCTAAACAGATAGATTGTATAAATAAAAACTGTTTTGGCAGAGAGCTGAACAGAAAGATATTGTAAATCAGGTGTATTCAGATGATATAAAGTTATAGTGCCTCACAGGATACTTGGGTTCTGTCTAACGTGGGTCCCACGGGAATTCTGAGTTCATTTCCTGCTTGGCAAAATAGGAAAGGCCTAAGAATAGGCACATACAGTATGTTGGTTATTAAATTGATTTTATTTTCATGATGGGTGTGATTTTCAGTTTTGTGATTATATTTTTCCTCTGGGAAAGAGGTCAAGATAAAGGTTTTTCTGGTTACTGGCTGGAGGATATGCTGTTTGGGGAAAAAGGTTTTGTCTGTGTATTTTCAGAAGAGATGATTGAGGTATTTTCTGGTTATTGGCTCAAAGACATGCTGTTTTGGGAAAAAGGTTTTGTCTGAGTATTTTCAGAAGAGACAATTAAGATATTTCTACCTCCCAGAATTATATGGATTAGGTATGACAGAGGCAAGCTTCCAGAAGACTAGATTCCAGAATTCAAACAAAATTATCTTGATACTAAAATTTGTTTTGAGAACTGTATAATGCAGAATACACAGCCTTAGTGTATCTACTCATCAAGCAAGATGAGCAGAGCTGCTTGAACTTTTGATGTCCTGGAATTTCAGATGGATGCAGTGAAGATACAGACATCAGAGGTTTATTGATTTATCCTTACCCTGCCCCTCTTCTAATATCTCAATTCTAATCAGCTTAAGAAGTTAATGACTAGTCAGTGCCCCTATTCCCTGGGCTTGGGTACTGAGGTGGTTAATATTGGGCTGTCCTCCTAGGGAAAAGTAATGGTTTTATTGGAACAGGGATGAATAGTTAGAATTGATTACATAGCCATAACCTATTTGGTAGAAATCTGTATCATTTTTTATAAGCTGAAGTTATAATTCCTTAAATGGTACAAAATTTATTTTGATTTCAAATCCAAGGGTTTCATTGGTATATTTTCTTCTATTAAGCCAAAATTGGTGGGTACAAGGCTTAGACCCAGTCCTTTTTTAATTTTTTTTTTAAAATGATATGAGATAATTAGCCTGTGAGTTAAGGACCTACAGCAAATTCATGGCTCTGAGTTTATTGTTAGGGTGTTTTCTATATTTTAATTAGAAATAGTTGAGAAGGTTTAAGGGACAACAGTCCAGATTGATTTACATAGAGAGTTGGTTTTCAAAAACGTCAGAAGTCCACAGAATTGACATTGCAAACGTTTCTGTATTAATGTTCATTTTAATTAGAGACCTGTGTGCTCCTGACAGCTTCCCTGTCTTGAATTCTAAGAAGAAATTGAACATCTTTGGAGTTACTCCAGTTGTGGTGAGACAGCCACTAGGCAAGAATTGCCTCTTTTCATCTACAGACAAAATATTGTCCAGAAAAAGGACACACTTGCTGAATAGTTGACTGGTTATATTTGCCAAGGCAGAGGGATGTGATCAGCCCTTAAAATTTCTGCATTACTAGGTCTGTCAGATGATCCTGGGCCAGAAGGCTGAAGACCAGATGCTCCAACATTTTGAAGTTAGGGACTGTCCAGGTGTTTAGCGGTCTCTTTAATTTGGCTAGGTTTTGGAAGCTTTGTGCTCCCAATAATTCCAATAATTTCAGTTAATTCAGTCATTCTGCATTTCTGATAGGGTTGATGACTTGCAGTCTCATAGCCAACCCAGGCTATTTACTTTGAGAGAACAGATTTGAGAGGATGGTTTTCAGCTGACCTTCATTCTGAAGCCAGGACAAAAGCCAGGTTCAGAACTAAGTCTTTTAGTTAGGAAATATGATGGAGGTTCTGTTTAGTTGACAAAAATGATGGACTGGGTATTAGGTCTATCTTGTACCTTACTGATACAAATTGGTATAGTTATGCTCTAATTGTATTTTGAGAGAATTTTTTTTTTTTTAATTTTAACAGGAAGGATCATATGTAGTGGGAAAATTTCCCTGCAAGTTGGGAGGAGCTAAGGTAGGAGGAGTAATGAGAGGAAGAGTAAGAAAAGGAAGAGAAAGGAAGAGGAGGAGCTAGGGAGAGACAAAGACATAGGAGAATGGAGAATCACTCTTGGACCAAGAGCAGTCCTGGGCAACAACTTACATCCAGGTTAGTTAATTGATTAACACTTCTAATTATGTGAGCATCTTGCTAATTGAGCATTATCAAATATATAAAGCCTTTGGTTAATCATTAAGCATTAGAGTCTCATTTTAAACCGGGTACCACGTGGATGGCGGGATGGTCAGGGCTCAACCCAACCTTGTGGAGATGTGGGAACGAAACTTTGAAAAACATCTTGACATGCAAGAGATATGCACATGGTCAGCAAAAGACCACCTAAAAGTAACCATAATAATAACATCTAGCTCTCCTGAGGGCAGAGTGACCAGAAATGAGAATAGAAAAACAGGATGTGCAAGGACATGTCCAAAACAAGTCTAAACATGCCCAAATGAGTAATGGGCCATCTGGTGTTTTGCTGTCTTCCTTCCACGTTGGAAGGTCGAGGTCCAAGGTTTCATGGTTAAAAAATAAACTATACATCCTGCCACCCACATCCTGCCCACATCCTGCCCATAACTGCTTACGCAAATGTTTAAACTGCCCAATCAATATGTAACCACACTGAACCTTCGCCCCCTCCTCAGCTTTTCCCTATATAAGCCCTAAGCCCCTTTGGGTCTGGGTCGAATTCTCTGCCTCCTGCGTGAGGACGATTCGACCCGTGGGCCCACGACAATAAATGCCTTTGCTGATTGCAGCCAGCCGGTCTCTCGTGAGTCTGTGGGTGCGCGTGATCTGGACTTGAGTGAGGGTCTCCCTTCGGGGGTCCTAACAGAGACAGCAGGAGACATTGGCAGAGCGATCTCCCATACTGGCATCTTGTGGGTGGCAGGGTCAGTGTTTCTGGTTGGCCATTCCTAGCTATGGCACACACGAGACCTCTGGCCCTTTCTAGCTGTGGTGTGCACGTGGCCTCTGGCCATGGAACATGGCAGCAGAGCTAAGCAGAGCCACTGCCGCTTAGATGGTCCGCCCACACAGCCCCTTTTATTAAATATTTACAGCAACGTATGTATTAATGTAACTGCTGATTTCCAGACAACACAAATGGGAGTTGCTCCAAAGAACCTTTCTAAAAAAGTCTATTTCTCCATATTCTTTCTTTCCCACTACCTCTGGTGGGTAGTGGGCTAATAGGGAGGTGAAAGCATTTAAAAACCATCATTAAAAATAAGATTTGAAAAAAATTAAAGTTATACCTTTTGTCTCTCAATCTTATCAAAAGATTACTGAAACAATAAATCTCTATGAAATGGAAATTTACTCAGGAATTTCATGTTGAGAAAAGAAATAGGTTCTAGCTAGAGGTGGTCTGACAAGTTGTGAAATCCTATCAGGTAGGCTTTATAGAATAAGACTAAAACCCAAACTAAACTGAGTCGATAGGGAGCTGGGCCACATAGCAAGAGAGACTGCTTAGATGTGCATGTATCCTATTGTAGGCCATCTATTTAGATTTAATCTCAGTTCAGTACCCTACAGATGGAATCAGGAAGTTCACTGGATCACTTGGTCTCTTCTTTTTTCCAATGTGGTCACATAAAAGAAATTTCCTTCTCAAGCTTTTCTACCATTAAAGAAAAGAATATTTAAATCTTAGGGGTTATATAATGACTGATTTATAAAGGGAACAAGTTGATTCCATAAGACAGATATATCATACCATGATCATGTCTGAATATTTCATCAAGTGTGATGTGTTGATTGCATTCCAATCCTGGGGCAGTTGCTTTCTGTATAGTACCTTAAACATGATGCTAATTGAGGATTATTAGATTGATGAACTATAATAGATGTCTATGTTAAGTAACCTGATACATTTTTATGCAGTAGAAATTAGGCCAAAACTTTATAACTGAGGGGAAACAATGTAATGTGTGGTTTCACAGAGGTTTCTCAGAATATATTATAATAAATCCCCATGCATAGCAATATTTCTTAACAGGGAAAATGAATTAAGTTGAAAATAAAAATCTCTAAAATTTATAAAATTTAGTTCAAATTTAATTTTTTCTATAATATACTAAAATTTTATTGTGTAAACTGAAGCAAACTCATTCATAAATCAATCTAGTCTCCTACTCTACTCAAAACAGAAAAATCAGATATATACAAAAGAATGGAACTAGAAAATATCATCCTGAATGAGGTAGCATAGACCCAAAGGGACACATAAGGTATATACCCAATGATCAGTGGATATTAGTCAAAAAACTTTCAGAATACAGAATACACAGGATACATCCAACAGCCCCTAAGAAGTTAAACACGAAGGAAGGCCACAGTGAAGATGCTTGAGTGGGGAGGCCAGAAAGGGAAACAACACTAAGGATATAATGAATAAGAGCTCTGAATGGATATTTTGTCGATAAACAAATAATTGATGTAAGAAAAAGATGCTTCTCTGATTCTCATCAAGTATCAACCAGGAAGTGGACATTAGAATGATAGTAGATTTTAAGTACAGTGACCAAAACCAATAAACCTAATACCACCAAGTACATGCAAGGATATGGAACAGTGTCTCTCATTTATTAATTTTGTGGATACAAAATGATGCATACATTTTAGAGGAGAACATATTTTCTTACAAGTCAAAACATTCTAGCACACATTCTAGCTTTAATGCTACCAAGAAAGGTAGAAACCTATGTTCACATGAAAGCTTAAACACAGATACATATAGCATCTTTTATGCAAAAATCACTAAAGTTTAAACCAGCAAAATATATGCCCCAGTGAGTAAATAATATAAAATAAAGCTAATGCCAAGCTTCATGGACAACCTATTGGTATTATTTAGCTAAATATACATGGTTTCAAAATTCCTCTAAATTCAAAATTTCTCTTTCCATAGGTTGGTGCAGCTCTAGAGCTCACTAGAGAAATTTCTTTGTGAAGTGTGTAGCCACAAGCTTTTCCACCAGGCCACTTTGTTCTCAGAATAATGACTCTGAAACTTAACTATTTATGAATAAATGCCTAGTCCATAACTTTGACTTGTTCCCAAACTATCTAGTAACTTATATAATCTGTTTATTCGAGTCTATGTCTGCCATATGGCTAGTTACCTTTCCTCAGTGTCATTTGTCTATTTCCTCTGAGTCCAGGGTGAAATCTGCTCTTGATTATTTCTCAGAATTCCTATCTCTTTCTCATGGATGTCCCATCTTCTAATCCTGCCTCATCTCATTGGCTATCAGATTTTTATTGATAGGTGAAATTTCCACACTGTGTACAAGCGATTGTTTCTACAGTAGTGCATGGTGATAATACAAAACTTCAATACCAGTAAACATCCAGAGAATAAATTTCAGTAAGGATTCTCAACCACATAGAGGACTTCTATATCATTCCTCTTTTCTAAGGTTCAAGTACAATTGAGGGTGAGAGGGCAGATGAGAATGGTCTAAGCCTGCTGTGCTCATAAATTCACAGCAAATGTGACTGCCTGCACAAAATCTTCCCAATTAAGCCAGTCAATATTGCAGCATAAAAGGTGGAGGCATTCAGGACCCCAAGACTAACTGATCCCCATGCCTCTACCATCCATGTGCTGGGATAACTCATCATGCCTGGCTTGAATGACGACTTTTTAATGACTTTTTCCCAGCTACAGCTTTTGTTCTTTTTTTTTTTTTTTTTTTTTTGTATTTGAGTTTTTTATTTGGAAATTATGCTGGGCTAGCAACATGTGGTTGGATATCTTTCTTGCCTTGCTGGAGAAGAGTAGCCAGTTATGACACATACTCAGCCCCAGAAACTTGGAACTAACAATTGGGTCATCAATAGTGTGCTTACTGTGTGTTAATAATATAGTATTTTATATGCATATTGACTAGATTTTCTCCCCAAAATATTTATACTAATAGGATTATCTGAACATATCCTCTTTTTGACTACTATTTCTGATCCTTCATGAGTTAGAGTACAGTGAATGAAGTGAAATAGAAGTATAAACATGTTATCCGTTATATGTTCTTTGATGAGTTACATGTGTGTACCATATTTTCATCAAATAAAAGTTACCTTTTTTTCTTCTGAGGAGTTCAGGGTTCTTTGGGGTTTATCATACTTTCTTCCCACATTCCTCTCCACTTTCTGGATGTTTCTTATGTTTAGCTCGTACATAGAAAATATACAAATATCCTTGCCTGAATAAACATTTCAGTTCAGCTCATCAAATTATTTTCTTTTTTACTTCTTTAGCCACTCAAAAACAATAGTCAATAACATATTCTCTTCATCACTTTTAAAACCGTCAAATATCAATTGATTGTTTATTTCTTGCAAACTTCTAAGAACACATGGCTTTCTATATTTGGGATGACTGATCTTCTAAATCTCTTTTCACTAGACTTTATCCTTTAATCTTAACCTCCCAATGTGAACTAGGATTCCCTACGTTTAAACAGTGACTAAGGACTCTAGAGAAGACCCCAAGATATTTATCCTATTTCTTCTTTCAATTGGTATAATTATACTTTGTACGGGAGTTATAATTCTTATCACAGTACTTGACAGCTGGAGGATTTACTGTTTAACTGATTCTCATTTTGGGAATTTTCCAATGTTAGAAATAGAGGTTATTTATAGATTATCATGGGGTGAAATTATTAAGAAATTAAATCATTTGATACATGAGTACCTCATACTAAGTTTTAAAAATTGATATTGTATATATTTCTATATTAATATAACTGAATTGGACTTAATGATAAAATGAAATGAACAGAAATCATTAATATCAAGAATAATAACTGAATAAGTGATTCTAAAATTATCTGTCTGTTTTATCTCAAGATTGTCAACAATTAATACAACTTCTTATTGCCCTGTAATATAGAACAGAGTATCTCAACATTTTAATTACTATTAATTACACAAAAAATGCTTAAAATTTGTTGAAATATCCCATGCTTCCAAGTTAATATTTAAGTCTGAGTGTAGAGTATAATGTTATGGTTCTCATGCTTGGTTCATAGAATTTCTACTGATGCCCATTTTCCTTGCCCAGTGACTGAAATGAATTTCATTAATCAGTTCATTTCTATATACACTTAAGGATTATCTATTACATGCTCAGATTTTTGTTAAATATACAGAGGCATATTTCAACTTTATCAAGAGTCAAGGAACTACTCAGTAGTTTTCAGTGGAATAAAAACTGATACCAAATCAAATACATAGCAAAGAGTAACAGTTTGAAGTTTTAACAAATATGTAAAAATTAGTATGTTGATATAATTATTATATGCTAAAATGTTTTGATGGAAGAATAGGAAATTTTTATGATGGTTGATATAAAATAGTATACATGGTTATGTTATCAAGAATTTGCAATTTTATATTTGAAATAGTTTTATAATAGACTTCACATGAAATAGCATGAAAACAATAAATATATGGTGACTTAATAAGTACATCATTTTATTTTATGCTTCAGATTTCGTAGCATGGTAAAAACCTCAGATGAGAGAAGGCTCTGTTCCTCTTCCTTATCTAAGAATAAAAAACACTTCTGCTTGTATACATGAATAGTGAGCACTCACTTTTGGTGTCAATATTATCAATCAGGAAAGAATGTGCTTAAGAAAGTGGGTTGATTTTTTTTTTAAATGGACTTGTATGGATGTTATAGTCTGACAGCTAATGGATGAAATAAAACATTTTCTACATAGTTAAGCTACTGAGGAAGAATTTTTCTTCTAAACCATGATATAACCTATTTATTTGATTTATATTTCTATCTCCTTTCTAGTCTCTGGGTCCATAGTACTTTAAGTAGCTCACAAAAGTGAATCTTGCCTGTCACCAGACAGTTTCTAATACACTATACTGCAGCGTTATCTCTGGGCATGGAACCATTTCCTCTCATGTGAGACAAGTTTGTAAAAATTTGCAAATATTTCAAGTTAATACTAATTGAATCATAATATAACACTTTGATCTTACCATCACAACTAATATCTTTAAAAACAATAGCAACTAACATTTATTTTATAATTCAAATTTTATAGGCACTGCTCTTTCTATGTGTTGCATAGAAACACGTTAAGTAGTCAAAGTAACTTGGTTTGGAGGCACTATTTCAGTCCTCCATTTGATGATGAAGCTGATAACCAAGGAGTTTGAAACCCTTCTTTGAGGTCTATGATCTAGACTTTTGACTCTAGATTCTGTAGTCTTAACTGACATAATGGTCTTGATTGAGAAAATGTTAGCAATCACACAGACTAAGGATCTGCTCAGGTGTGCATAACTGGGTTTTCAGCTCTCCCATCTTTATCAAACAAGCTACTTCTCAGATGTGTGCTTTTCAAGTTTTACATAAAACTCTCTCATGTACTCTAATTCATTATTATTAAAGTTTGTGAACATATTCCTTGGTGACTCTTTGCAGTAACTTCAGACATTTCTTTTTTCCTACTAAATTTTCACTTAATGATATGTTTTTTTTTTAAATCTTTCACAATCCTGTCTTTAATAACCAAGAAATCTTATTTTCAAAGCCATATGTGATCTTTGTATCTCTGTGTCATTCCTTGTTTGTTTTTTCCCTCTCACACATCTATCTACTCATGCTTCTGGATATGACGATTAGATCAAAATGTCTGCCTAGGTTTAAATTCAACTCTCACAAAGACTGTAATGTTAAAGAAATTGGCAGTAATTGAGGATTTAGACATGTCTTTAGAAATTTCTAAGGTGCTAGTATTCATACAAAATCATATATACATACATAAGTATATATTTAATTTTATCAATGTAATGAGATTCTCTTTTCAAAACTTTGCTGAGACAATCATTGTTGGTGTATATTTAAAAATGTCATTCTCTTGGTTAAATCTGGTTGTAGCTACTAATATTCACAGATCTGTGTTCAAAACAATTGGGCCAGTACACGAAATTGATTAGAAAGAAAAGGGAATAAAAAGTATGGCTGGACCTTGAATGAGAGTGTGTAGTCTGGTAAATTTTTAATGAATACACTATTAGTAGTTAACATTTTAATTTCTCCTACTGCTTGTAACAATTAGCATTTACCTTACATTTTATTATATATTCCAGGTTACGTGTTTTTCATCAGTCATTTGTGACCATATTTTTAGCCAGTCACTCATTTATGCATTTACCTTGAGATAGCTTTATTATAGCTCAAAATTTTCCTATTCTAAATTGGAAGTACAAAATTGTCTCCACTGATTGTCATAGACATTGTTATCTACTATGTTTACACAAACCGCCTCTCCTCATGGTCCCTAAATAGTTTGATCTTTTACCCAGATGCCCTAGATCACACTATTATTACTTTAAAGCATTTATCATTAAAAGTATTGAGATATGAAGTATATAATTATATTTATTCAATACACATGTGTGGGCCAGTGGCCAAGTATTAAAGTATAAAAGATTCTGTTTATAAACAGATTACATGTTTGAGAGCATAATCTATTTGACTTACTTTGTATATATTACAATACTACTAGCATAATTATTATTATTATCATTATTTATTATTTAAAATTCAGCCATTGACCCTTCCGGGTCTACCCTCCCACAGGTCTTCATCTGATCCCTCCTCCCTCTTGTCTTCTAGAGGATGTTCCCACCAACACCAGGCCTCCTCATTCCCTGGCGCCTCAAGTCTCTTGAGGATTAGGTGTCTCTTCTCCCACTGAGGCCAGATGAGGCAGTCCTTTGCTGTATATGTGTCTGGGATTTCAGACCAGTTCATGTATGCTCCCTGGTTGGTGGCTCAGTGTCTGAGAGATCTCAGGGTTCCAGCTTAGTTGAGACTGCTGGTCTTCCTGTGGGGTCTCCCTCCTCCTCAGGTTGTTCCAGCCTTTCCCTAATTCAACTACAGGAGTACATGACTTCAGTTCATTGGATGGGTGTAAGTATCTGCATCTGTCTCAGTCAGCTGCTTGTTGGACCTCTCAGAGAACAGCCATGCGAGGCTTCTGTCTGTAAGCACATCATAGCATCAGTAATTGTGTCAGGAGCCTCCCTTGAAATGAATCTCCAGTTGGGTCAATCACTGGATCACCTTTCCCTTAGTCTCTTCTCCGTTTTTATCCCTGCAGTTCTTTTAGAGAGGATAATTTCTGGGTCAGAGTTTTTGACTGTGGGATGGCAATTCCACCCCTCTAATTGATGCCCTGTCTTTCTACTGGAGGTGGACTCTACAAGTTCCATCTCCCCAGTGTTGGGTATTTCATATAAGGTCCTTCCCTTTGAGTCCTGAGAGTCTCTCACCTCCCAGGTCTCTGGTACACTCTAGAAGGTGCCCACACCTCCCACCACCCCCAGGTTGCATATTTCCATACATTCAGCTGACCTTCAGGGCTTCACTCCTGTATATCCACCAATACCTGATCATATTCTCCATTTCCCTTCTACCTCCCTTCTTCTAGTCAGGTCCCTCCCTCCTTCTGCCCCATTCTGGAGATTGTTTTCTTCTCCCTCCCAAGTGGGATTGAAGCAGCTTCAGGTGGGCCCTTCTGCTTGTTAACCTTATTGAGTTTTATGTATTGTATCCTAGGTATTCTGTACTTGTTGGCTAATATCCACTTATTAGTGAGTACATACGCATGCATGTCCTTTTGGGTCTGAGTTACCTCACTCAGGATATTTTCTAGTTCCATCCATTTGCCTGCAAAACTCATGATGGCCTCATTTTTTCTTCTTCTTCTTTTTTTTTTTTTTTTTTTTTTTTTTTGGTTTTTTCAAGACAGGGTTTTCTCTGTGTAGCCCTGGCTGTCCTGGAACTCACTCTGTAGACCAGGCTGGCCTCGAACTCAGAAATCCGCCTGCCTCTGCCTCCCAAGTGCTGGGATTAAAGGCGTGCACTACCACGGCCCGGCGATGGTCTCATTCTTAATAGCTGAATAGTATTCCATTGTGTAAATGAACCAGGTTTTCTGTATCCATTCTTCCCTTTTTGGACATCTGGATTGCTACCAGCTTCTGGATATCAGTTTCATAGAATAAATTAGGTAGTTTTCTTTCTGTTTATATTTTATGGGATAGTTTGAGGAGTGTTGGTATTAGTCTTCTTTGAAGGTCTGGTAGAATTACACACTAAAGCCATCTGAGCCTGGGTATTTTTTGGTTGAGAACTTTTTAATGACTTCTATTTCCTTAGAGGATATAAGTTTGTTTAGTTTTCCTGCTCTTTATTTAACTTTCAATAACAACAATAACAACAAAAATAACAAAAAACGAACAGAAAACTCACATACCCATGGAAACTGAACAACTCTCCTCTCAAAGACAACTTCGTCAGGGAAGAAATAAAGAAATTAAAAACTTCCTGGAATTCAATGAAAATGGTGACATAGCATACCCAAACTTATGAGACACAACGAAAGCAGTGCTAAGAGAAAAATTCATAGCACTCTGTGCCCTCTAAAAGACATTGGAGAGATCCTACACTAGCAACTTAACAGACACCTGAAAGCCCTAGAAAAAAAAGAATCAAACACACCAAACATGAATAGATGGCAGAACATAGTCAAACTTAGTGCCGAAATCAACCAAATAGAAACAAAGAGAGTGATACAAAGAATCTACCAAAGTAAAGCTGGTTCTTTGTCAAAATCAAAAAAATAGATAAATCTATTGCCAAACTAACTAAAGGGCACAGAGACAGTATCCAAATCAACAAAATCAGAAATTAAAAAAGAGTTGTAACAACAGAAATTGAGGAAATTCAAAGAATCATCAGTTCCTACTATAAAAGCCTATACTTAACAAAATTGGAAAATCTAGATGATATGGATGATTTTCTAGGCAGATACCATGTATGAAAATGAAATCTTTTTTTTATAAATTGCTATTTCTACACACTTTGTACTTTAGGTTATAAAATATGCATATCCTAACAGCTATGTTAATATGTTTCTATATTTATAGTCTTACTACCAAAGGAAAATAACAAAAGAGAATTCCATGAGGTGCAAATGTAGAGGGTATAGTCTTTTCTGTTTGACAAAATGATCTGAAAAATATGAGGTCTGTTTGGTTTATAACATCAGTTAGCTCTAGCATTTGTCTATCTAGTTTTTGTCTGGATGACTTGTCTATTGATAAGAGTGGGGAACTGAAGTGTCCCACTATCGTATGTAAGGGGGTTCAATATGTGATTTAAGCTACAATGTGTATCTTTTATGAACTTGGGTGCCCTTGTCTTTAGTGCTTAGATATTTACAATTGCAATATTCTCTTGGTGGATTTTTCCTTTGATGAGTGTGCTGTCGTTCTTCATCTCTCTTCAGATTAGCATTGGTTTGATTTCTATTTTGTCAAATATTGAAATAGATGTAATATCAACTATCCTCAGCCTCAATAACTCAATTGAACTCTTGACACACATACAATGCCCTATTTAACAATTCCACTTGAATACTTATTAATATGGAATATGATTTCTTCTTTATCCCATAAACACATTTTTCAATAGACATTTTCATCTTAATTGATATAGCTCTATTCATAGACTTTTCAAGGACAAACACTTATTAGAACATCAATTATTCCAATTGTTCTCAAATTTTATTACTCCTCTATGTCAGAAATATGCAAACTATTAACATTTCTTTAAATAGGAAAGGAAATTAAATAATGTAACTTTTTATAGCATAAAAAGACTAAAATAGAAACAGTTTAATCAAAGAAGTGAAATTTTTATAATTAAAACTATAAAATGCAATAAAATTGAAGGCATATATCAAATCTCCCCATGTTTATACACTAGAAATCATGTTGGTGAAATGCCTATATTACCAAGAACAGTCTAAAACTTCAATATAATCCTTATCAAAATTTTAATTTGTGTCTTATAGACATAAAAAAATAGTACTAAAGTGTATACAGAACCACTAGAAATGCCCAAAACCAAAACAGTCTTGAAAACAGAAAATGGAGATGGCATTATACTGATTACAACTGTATAAACCAAACCAAATCAGCATAGCATGAAAAAAACATGCATAGATTAAAAATGGAATACAGAATTGAACAGTACATTCTGGCATTTACAGTCAACTGATCTTTACCAAAGATACCAAGGGTACAAAATATAAATAAATAAATAAAAACATAAATATCTCTTCAATAAACAATGTTGGAAAATTGTATATATAAAATATAAAACAATGAAATGAAACCCAAATTGCACCATGTCAGAAAAAAAAAAACATAAAATGCATTATCTTTTTAAAATTATGATCTAATATTCTAAAATTACTAGGAGAAAGCATAAAATTCTTTAATTTGATTTTACGAAGAAATTTATATTTGAACCCAAAACACAGGAAATGTGAGCTAAAACTGAGAACTGGAATATATACCAAACTAGAAATTTCTAGACAATCATGGAAATAACCAGTAGAATGAAAACATTGTATACACGTGGTATAAAATATTTGCAATCTAAATATCATAGGAGTTAAGTGTTCAAAAGAAATAAAAATTACAATTCAATATTAAGAAAGCCAACTATCTTGAATAAAATCAAACAAAGAATATGAACAGATTATAAAAAAGGTAGAGGAATAAGAACTGGCAATTTCTTACAATGGACATATCAAAAGTGACTGGCTACATACAAAACTGTCAGCATAGAAAGTCTAAGTAACAGAGGCTCATTTAACAAGTCACAAGAAAGGGGTCTCCCAATACACTTTCTTCCCTGTTGTAATTTTGAATTAAATGAAATAAAACAGCTTACCCTTAGCTAGATGCTCAGTGAGAGGTGATTAGGTCATAAAGGTACTAGTCTTTAAGCCATGGATAAATTCACATTGAAATGAGGTATTAGTTGAAGCATGGTTAGAGGAAACAGTCCCCTGAGGACAATGTACAATAGAGATCAATCTCTTTCTCAGATCCTTTCTGTGTTGTGGCCCCTTATTTCCATTTCTGTTTCCTGGCTGCCATGAAATGAGAAACTTATCTTTTCCAGTTTTTTTCTCTCATGTTTTCTTCCTTGTCACAAGCCTGAAAGCAATAGAACAAGCTTAATTTCACTGACAGCTCTATAATCACAAGCCAAAGCAAATCTTTTTTGGCTTTTAATTGATTATTTTAAGTACTCTGTCACAACAATGTAATACTAACAAAGTTTCCAAAACTTCAAGAACTCAGCACACAAAAGTTTACTGATTAAAAAAATAAGTTCAAGACCTACACTTAAAAGCACAGTACCAGGTCACCTGCATGGAAATCCAGTGCTGGACAAAACACTGTGCCCCTACTCCCAGTTCATGGACTGAAACTGTGAACACTGGACCTTTGCATATTGGATAAATGGCAACAAGGATATTACCTCTAAACATCTCTTATTCTACCTCTGGCAATGAAGAAGTTTATAGGACTCTATCCTCTTGAATCATAGAATAATCACAGGCCTTTCTTGGTGAGACCAAGTGCCCTAGTAGAAACTCAAGTTACTGCCATGCAGGCCTCTAGACCATTTAATATTGGCTGTAGCTGCAGGACAGGACTGAACTTTAGCCACAATCAATTCTACCCTAAGAATATATACAGGTATATCTATCTTTTGGGAAAATTAAACTGAGAATGTCAGATGTGGCCAATTTGTCAGTAGCTTTTGTGTTCAAGGGACTATTGTCATAATCTATCCACCTAAACAGCACAGTTATTGTGTTATTGTCAGACCAGTGCTAATATTAGGATCCTAGACTTTCTCTAGCATCAGGCAGAGAGCACTACTTCAATAGGACACACATTTTTTTGCCTTGCATTGCTGCATAACCAGCATGACATTTAGTCTAGACCTGAGAATAAATGAAGCCTATTATTTTCTGCAAATAGCATAAGCTAATAAATATAGAATTTTACTGGCATAAACTAAGACACACAGACAAATAGAACATAATAGGTACAGTTAGGAGCAAGAAACTCTGCTCTGGTATTGCACAGGAGAGTGATTATAGATAATGATAATGTACTCTACTTTTCTGAAGCTATAATAAATTATTTTGAAAGTTTTTACCACAGAAAAAGATAATTCATGTTTGAGGAGGTCCTTGGCTCATTAGCAATGCAATTTTGAAGGAGATATTCCTTCTTAATGTATCACATTATACTCATGACATGCACTACTTTGATCTATATATGCTCTCCCTGCAATGATGAGTTACTTTGCTATACATCTAAAAAATTGGGCCAATTGAGAATGGACTGAAATCTTTGAAAATATATTTTCCTTTATAAGTTGATTATCACAGGCATTTGTTTTCATACAATAAAACTGAATAACAAAGCTAACTTTAAGTTATAAACACACAAATATGAACTGATAAGTAATATCCAAAATTTGTTTCTTTGAAAATGAGCTCTATTGAAGAGAAACTTTGCAACCATGCTGTTATTTGAACTGTATTATGTGGTAGAAAAGCATAATGAAAAGATACATAAGTAGAAACAAAATAATAACATAGTAAAAAATCGCATATCCTATGTTTTAGAATATATGTAAAACACTATTTGAATGAGTGAGTCTTGAGAAAGAAGTGAGATTACATAGAAGAAGGATATTTGGAAGAGGTATTTAGCTATATTTAAAAGGAATATATTTTGTTCTATACATAGCAGAATTATCCAACTTTAAATATCATTACAATTTCTCAAATACTGACCCACTTATCCCTGCCATAAATTTGTTTGTACTTGTTGGTGAGGTTTTATAATGGGAAGAAAATGCATGGTACATTTGTTTTCAACAACGAAGGTCAGACAAATAGGAAACAAAGTGTAAAAACAATAAACATTAATTTACAAAGGCACTTAATTGGCTGAATTCATCAAGAGATAACAAGTAGATATTTTACCTTTTCAATGTTTAATGAATATTCTATTTCTATTTGTTACCATAATAAATAATGAATATTTCTAGTAATAATTATTAAGTACTATATTTAAATGTCTACCATTTATGAATATTGGATGTCTTATTATGTATCATTGCTATTCATTACAGATTTAAATGCAATAAATTTACATATATTATGCTTTTACCTTACATAAGTATAGAAATAGGAAATTAGTTCTCTTAAATCAACTTCACAATTAGCTAACTCTTTATCCTCTCTATTAATTCACTTAATTATATTATCACAGAAGATTAGGAGAAACAAACAAAAGGTTTAATTATTTTTGTTTAATTAAAAATATTACATTTATTTATTTGTGAAGGGGTAGGTGAGAGTAGATGTATTTATTACACCACATAGGTAGAAATAAGAAAGACAGCATTCAGGCATCAGGTCTCTCACTCCATCATGTCAGTCCATGGAATCAGATGTGGAGCAAATGGACAATGCCACCAGACAGAAGAACTGGTAAAGTTGAATGAGCTCAGATCCCAATAATCTCAGATTTGAGAATAGTAGGAATGTCACCAACTTCTTGCATAACTTTACCTGCTCTGGATCATGTAACCACAACACCTCAATGAGAGGACCAAGGCAATCAGTCATATAGCACAAAATCCTACAGTTCTCCATATTAATGTAGTATCTAGATAGGCCTGAGTGTAGAAGAGAGCCAATGAGCTTCTCTTCTTGGGCATTCCTTCATGCAAAAGGTATTTAATCCCTGGTTCACCCTGAATAAGGTGTATGCATTCATATCCACCATCAAATAAAGCAGTTTGAACTAGCAAAGACTATCTCTTCATCAACAATTGCCTTGGGGGGAGGGGCTTTGTCATAAAGAGCCATGCCTAACTCTTCCAGAGAAGGCTTTCTCTCTTCTAGCCACTCCTTACTATCAGCACTCACTGGGAACCAAATCAGGTTCAGGTCCCTGTCCTGATTCTGCCTTCCCCTTCATGCCTAGCACATAGACATTCTGAGGGAAAGTTTGGATCACAGACCAGACCCACTTTTCTAACTCCCAGCAGTACACCAGCTGTGCCTGGGTACACAGGAGACTGAGAAACTACAGAATTAGCCCTAGACTATGCTTACTCCCTTTCCAGAAAAACATGAACTGAGAACCCCCCCATTACAGACTGAATTCTGCATCTTCTGAGAAGTATGCTAGCAGTGCTCAGGGCACCCCAGTGTTGAGTCAGACACACACCTCTGCAGTTAGATTTAATGAGAAATATTTTTTACTTGTTGTCAATCTTGCTGGTTCCACTTTTGTTGATTTTTTTAAGAGCATACAACAAGAAATCAGATTTATTTTCTACTTTTCCATTAAATTAAAAGAATTTAAGTGTCTACACTGACAAGCATTCCATGTAGTGATGGGTAAGCCTAAATTTTTAGAAATAAACACATATATAATCTACCACAGGTTTAAATTGTATTTGTTTTAACAGAAGGCATCACCACTAAAAACAACAAGCATTACTCTAACAAAAAGAGCATATGTCATAAAGAATATGTAATTCTTGATCTTCCACTATTGCTGGCAAAACTGAGGTGAAAATGGTGTCCACTAACACAGAATAAGGAAACTCTTAGTACTCTTGACTAGAATATGTTTTAAAGAAGCTAACAAATAGAAACCAACAGTTTTTCTTTACCCACTAGATTTTAAATTAACTTTATGAAATGACAGTAGAGATTAATAGATGAGAATAGAACTATTTCATAAAAAATATTATCTATAATATATGTGGCTCTTAAAAATCTTTGTCAATACCCCCAGAACAACCCAAGTATATATCAAGAAGAACTAAAATCATAATTTTATTGGAATCATCCAATTACTAATAACATTATAAACAATGTCACAAAAGTGGAACTGGTCCAATTCTATTTAATGGGCTAAGAACAAAGAAAATATCACATACACACATACACACACTCACATACATACACACACAACACACACACACACAACACATACACACAAAGTAGAATATTATTCGGCAATTAAATGAGCATGAAATATCCATACTATAGCATATATCAGTCTTGAAAGTCTCCTGAATGAAATAACCCATTTATAAAAGATTACATTTTTGTTGTTCCATTGATATAAAATATCAATAACATAAATATTTAGAGACAGAAAAAAATGAAGAAATGACATATATGGTCTAGGAAACAGAATTAGGGATACTTGCAAATGAGGGTATGATTTCACTAAGCTATTGCAATTATGTTTTAAAATTAGATCATCACAATAATTTAATACCTCTTTAAAATATTCAAGATCATAGAAATAGTAAATTGAACACCCTGAAATGATGAAGTTGTCTTAACAAAGCAGATAATAAAATGTTTTTTTTTTTTTTTTTTTAGTTTGACTTCTGTTTTTATTTTAAAATTGAGAAAGAGGAAAAAATGTAGACAATTTTTCAAAAGGCTTTATTCTCATCTAGTTTGTCTTATATAATAGGATCTCTTAGAGGCTTGAGTGCCTCTTCATCCTTATTTAAGAGTCTGAAAAGAAGAAAAGATAGCAATATCTCCATGCCTTTGCCCACCTTTGCTCTCTACAGTATAAGGACCAGGGACTGCTACTGCTACAGTAACTAACAACATGTAGGGCCCTATACAAAACTTAAAAGCAGAAGATGAATGCATTTCCAGATTAACAAGCCAAATTATTGGGACAGGTTTTCAAAGCCAGAAGCCAGTGTTCAACTGGAGAAAGAAGTGGGAGGATTGACTGAAGTGTGGCTTTCAGCACCAGGCCCTTGATGGTCTCCTGGCTCTGCACCTTTCTTACTGCTCTCAGTGTTATCAGGCTGTCTTCACTCTGCCATGTGCAACTGCTTCCTCTGCTCCCAGTGAAATAACTGGAGCATCAAGCCTCCATAGGTCCAAGGGCCTCCCCTGACATTGATGAGGATAAGGCAATCATTTGCTATATATGTAGCTGGAGCCATGGGTTCCTCCATGTACAGTATTTGACTGGTGGTTTACACTCTGGGAGCTCTGGGTAGTCAGGTTAGTTGATATTGTTCTTCCTCTATGGGGTTGCAATTTCCTTCAGCTCCTTTAGTCCTTCCTTTAACTCTTCCATTGGGGTTCCCTGGCTCAGTCTGATAGTTGGCTGTGTATATCCTATCTGCCTCTGACCAATAGATCACGTGCTGGCAAAGCCTTTCAGGGGACAGTTATGCCAGGCTCCTGTCAACAAGCGCTTCTTGGCATAAGCAATAGTGTCTGAGTTTGGTGTCTGCAGGTGGGTGGATCCATAGGTGGGGCAGCCTCTGCAAAGGCCACATATATAAAAGACCATTATTGTGAATTATTTGTAATTGGAAGATACATATTAATGATAATTTTTATCTTCTTCTGAGTTATCAACATATCCTGGATGGTAATCTATCAGCACTTCCTTCAATGAAAACACACACCTGTAGTCTTACTATGAACCCTACTCTCTTCTATATGTTCCTGTACTTTGAATTTCATAAGCATCATTAGGAACCCAGTGAATTCTGCAAAACGGAGTCAATCTAAACAATCCAAGGGTGTGAAAATACTTCTTCTGGATTTCATTGACAAAACATAATGAAATTCCAGAAGGGTACAAATCAAATCTTTTACTGCAATATGCAGCATTCTAACCACATCACAGAATTACAGAATGTCTTTGTGGTCATGTTCATAAGCACAATAAGAAGTCTCCCCATTATTACCTCTCACATACTAAATGAACACTTTTATGTATTCTAGGATGCTTCAGTTTTATGGAGTCCTCTCATATACATGATCTTAACCTCACATCCTGGATTGAATTATCCAGATAACTGACATGGACCAGAGACCCACATTCCCAACTGAGTCATCCAGATAACTAACTGAATCTTTGTTACCCTACTTGTTATTTTATGTCACTGTATGCATACATGTAATTCTTATGTCACTACTTTGCACCAAACTCTCAAAAGACTTCTCATGAGAAATAAGATACAATCTTTATATAGTATGCAAAACATAATAACATAGACCATGAGTTTCTCAGCATCCGTATTTATATAGAATCCTGCCCAAATCTCAGAGATTTCCAGATATTCTACTTAGTTTTTCTTCCTGTGCATATAAAGCTCACCCATATCCTGAGGAGTTGGCATGCAAAGCTTCCCTTTATCTCTCTACAAGAATGGCTCATTAATACCATTCAAAAATGACAGTTTGCATTTCTGGTCTCAACTCTGTTTCCTAAGTTTTCTGTTTACATATTCTCCCATAATTAACCTCATTGTTCAGTCCTATTTTATTTTTCTTGTGGCATTTATTATATAAAACAGATATGTGTTCACTCAACTATACACAACAGCCAAATATATTTAAAATTACCATTTTTGTTCACAGGAATAACTTTAGTGCTTATAAAATTCCTAGACTATAATAGTTTTATAAAGAAAAATATGGCAGATGAATAAATAAAAACTTTCTACATGTTTTGAAACAAAAGACAAGGTATTACTATCTCAAGATCTATGAAGACAAATATATTCTAGCTACTATATATGATTATTAATGTGATAAGAAAAAAAACATGCATATAAGGAAAAATGGAGCTATAAGCACCTAAAAGTTGCAAGGGACGGGAAATAATATTCGTCAGCAGTGTAGTTTTCGAGGTATTGTCTTTTCCCATGTAAGTAACTCCCTACTCTAGATTCTGCAGTCGATACTAAATAAATGCAGTGGGTCACAAAAGGAAGATATCAAAGTAGGAAGGGGAACTAGAAAACTTGGGAAGAAGAGGCAATATGGTAAGAAAGGGAAAAAGATAAAAGAATAAATGGTGTGGGAAGCTGTGAACAAAGAACACATGCACAAATAAATCAAACTGTTATAGAAGAAATGAATTTGAATATGTACATATAGTATGTGAACTCATTATTTCTTTTTAAATAATCATTTGATGACTTGCTAATTAACTCTGAAAACTAAACAAAAATATGCAATAACCCCAGAATAAACATCGTGGAGAAGAGAAGCTACCTCAGTGTCAGGGTTCTTTCCTAGCATATTGGAGGCTTGATGCATAATAATCAGTATCGTGCAAAATACCTGTGCTTTGAGTGTACACATGAAACATTCTCCAGTATAGACCATAGGTTAAGTCACAGAGATTTAAACATATTTAACAAGTCTTAAATCATACCAAGTATCTTTTACAACCACAATAGAATATTGTAAAATAGTGGAAACAATAACACAGGAAATGTGGAATGTTAATTAACATATGAAATTTAAGACACAGTTCTTATTGTCTGTGCTTTTACTACTTCTCTCATACAATATATCCCAAAGGCTGCTTCTCCTCTCTCCACTACACCCATCCCCTATATATACAAAACCTCCCATCTCCCCCAGAGTCACAGATACAGAGACCCACAGCCAAACATTAGGTGGAGTTTTGGAAACTCTGCAGAAGTGGGAGAAGAAGAATTGGTGGACCAAGAGGAGTCAAATAAACTATAAGAAAACAGCCTACAGAAGCAACTGAGCAGGGCTCATAGGGGTTCACAGAGAGAGAACTGACAATCAGGGAGCCTGCCTGCCTCTATAAAAAGTCATCTGTATATATGTTACAATTCTGTAGCTTGGGGTTTTTGTGGGATTCCTAACAGCAGGAATGCTGGTACCTCTGACGTTTTTGCGTGCACATGGGACTCTCTTCATCCTACTGGGCTGCCTCATCTAGCATTGATATGAAGGTTTGTACTTATCAATGTATCTTGTTATGCCATGATCAGTTGATATCCTTGGGGTATATTTTCTTTGGGGAAATGAAGAGGCTAACCAATGGCTGGTCTAACTTGAAGCCCATGCCAGACACCTCCTGGATGGTCAGGAATCAGAAGCTGAATGGCCTAGAGAACTATGGTAGAACCAGACATGACTGGCCAAAAAAAATCAATAAAATGATTCCTAGTGATATTCTGCTATAGTCATAGATTTGTGTCTAGCTGATTTGTCATCATAGAGGCTTCCTCTGACAGCTGAGAATAACAAACCAAACATTCTTAAATAGTCAATGTCTTAAAAACAACAAAAAAAAACTAAACAGAAGTTAGAATATACTCAGAGATGAATGAAAGTAAAAACAACATTTTATAACTTCCCAATCTTCTTAATGCTACAACCATTTAGTAAACTTCTTCATGGTGTGGTGACCCTAAATCATAAAATTATTTTCATTGCTACTTCATAACTGTAATTTTGCTACTGTTATGAATTGTAATATAAATATAAGTGTTTTCTGATGGTCTTAGCTGATACCTGTGAAAGAGTTGTTTGACCACCAAAGAAGTTACAACCGACAGGTTTAGAACTGTTTACTACCCTAGGAAGATATGTTATTAAAATTTACTCAGGAAGAAAGAGAAAATTGTAAAACACATTAAAATTAGAAATCGAATAAACATTCAAACACTTCAAAATAAATAAATGCCTAGATTCACATGACTTAATTGAAAAATTATACAATTAAACTATTACTACAGACTTAACAGTAATATTAAGTTCATTCAAAAAATCTAAGTAAAGAAAAATCATATTAACCTATTCTATAAAGTCCAAAAATTAAAGACCAAATATTTAAATGACTACTGCTGCAACATAATAGCATATTGTGAGATATCATTGAATAGCATATTTAAAGAGAGCATGTACCAAATTTGAGCAGAGTTGACTCTAGAAATATAATGTCAGTTTATTGTAAGAAATAAATTTATTTAACATGGTATATGCATACAAAGTCATCTACATTGATGCAGAAAAAATCGACAAAATCTTAACAGCTTTTATTTGATAAAATTATCCTGAAATCAGGAACAAAATGTAACTTTTTTTATATTTTATTTTATTTTATTTTTTGAGTTATATCCTCTTTTTTTATTGGAAATTTTATTTATATTTCAGATGTTCTCCCCTTACCCTATTTTCCCCCTCCCTCCCAGGAACCCCCTATCCCATCTCCCCTCCTCCTACTTCTATGAAGGTGTACCCCTAGCTACCTCCCTACACCTCACCTCCCCAGCCTCGAATTCCCCCCTAAATGACATCCAGGCTTCATGGGACCAAGGATCTCTTCTCCTACTTATACCTACCTTGCATATATAGCTGGAGTCATGGGATCCTCCCTAAGAGTTCCCAGGCTGGTGGTTTAGACCCTGGGGGCTCTGGTTGGTTGGTATTGTTGTTCTCCTCATGGGATCACGAACCCTTTCAACTCCTTCAGTCTTCACTCTAACTCGTCCATTGGGAACCCCATCATCAGTTCAATGGTTAGCTGTGAGCATCTGCCTCTGAATATGTCAGACTCTTGCAGACCTCTAAGGAGACAGCTATGTCAGGCTCCTGTCAGCATGTACCTCCTGACATCCACATCAGCATCTACCTTTGGTGACTGAACATGGAATGAATACCCAAGTGGAATGGTGTGCAGACAGCCCCTCCTTCAGTTTCTGTCCTGCACTTTGTATCCGTATTTGCTCCCTTGAGTATTTTGTTACTCCTTCTAAGAAGGACTGAAGCCCCCCACTTGGTCTTCCTTCTTCATGAGCTTTATGTGGTCTGTGAGTTGAATATTGAGTATTTCAAGCTTCTGGGCTAAAATTCAATAATCAGTGAGTGAATGCCATGTGTGTTCTTTCGTGATTGGGTTACTTCACTCAGGATGATATTTTCTAGTTCCATCCATTTACATAAGAAATTCTCAAATTCATTGTTTTAATAGCTGAGTAATATTCCATTGTGTAAATATACCACATTTTTTTGTATCCATTCCTCTGTTGAAAGACATCTGGGTTCTTTCCAGTTTCTGGCTAGTATAAATAAGGCTGCTATGAACATAGTGGAGTATGTGTCCTTGTTATATGTTAGAGCATCTTCTGGGTATATGCTCAGGAGTGGTACAGCTGGGTCCTCAGCTAGTGATATGTCCAATTTTCTGAGGAACCCCCAGACTTATTTTCAGAGTGGTTGCATCATCTTGCAATCCCACCAACAATGGAGTAGTGTTCCTCTTTATCCACATCCTCGCCAGCATCTACTATAACCTGAGGTTGTTTTTTTTTTTTTTTTAATTTTTTTTTCAGCAAATCAAAAAAATTTAAAAAGCAGCCATTCTGACAGGTGTGAGGTGGAATGTCAGGGTTGTTTTGATTTGCATTTCCCTGATGACTAAGGATACTGAACATTTCTTTAGGTGCTTCTCTGCCATTCACAATTCCTCTGTTGAGAATTCTTGTTTAGCTGGGACCCCATGTTTTAATAGGGTTATTTGTTTGTCTAGAGTCTAATTTCTTGAGTTCTTTGTATATATTGGATATTAGTCCTCTATCGGATGTGGGATTGGTAAAGATCTTTTCCCAAGCCATTGGTTGCCATTTGGTCCTATTGACAGTGTCCTTTCCTTACAGAAACTTTGCAATTTTAAGAAGTCCCATTTGTCAATTCTTGATCTTAGAGCATAAGCCATTGGTGTTCTGTTCAGGAACTTTTCCCCTGTGCCTAGGTGTTCGAGGGTCTTCCCCACCTTCGATTCTATTATTTTCAGTGTGTCTGGTTTTATGTGAAGGTCCTTTATCCACTTGGACTTGAGCTTTGTACAAGGAGATAAGAATGGATCGATTTGCATTCTTCTGCATGCTGTCCTCCAGTTGAACCAGCACCATTTGTTGAAAATGCTGTCCTTGTTCCACTGTGTTTTTAGTACCTTTGTCAAAGATCAAATGACCATAGGTGTGTGGGTTCATTTCTGGGTCTTCAACTCTATTCCACTGATCTTCCTGCCTGTCTCTGTACCAATACCAGGCAGTTTTTAACACTATTGCTCTGTAGTACAGCTTGAGGTCAGGGATGGTGATTCCTCCAGAAGTTCTTTTATTTTTGAGAATACTTTTCACTATCCTGGGTTTTTTGTTATTCCAAATAAATTTGAGAATTTCTCTTTCTAACTCTATGAAGAATTGAGTTGGTATTTTAATGGAGATTGCATTGAATCTGTAGATTGCTTTTGGCAAGATGGCCATTTTTACTATATTAATCCTGCCAATCCATGAGCATGGGAGATCTTTCCATTTCCTGAGATCTTCTTCAATTTCTTTCTTCAGAGATTTGAAGTTCTTGTCATACAGATCTTTCACTTGCTTGGTTAGATTCACACCAAGGTATTTTATAATATTTGTGACTATTGTGAATGGTGTCATTTCCCTAATTTCTTTCTTAGCCTGTTTATCTTTCACGTAGAGGAAGGCTACTGATTTGTTTGAGTTGATTTTATAACCCACCACTTTGCTGAAGTTGTTTATCAGATTTAGGAGTTCTCTGGTGGAAATTCTGGGGTCACTTAAGTATGCTATCATATCATCTGCAAATAGTGATATTTTAACTTCTTCCTTTCCTATTTGTATGCCATTGACCTCCTTTTGTTGTCTAATTGCTCTGGTTAGGACTTTGAGTACTGTATTGAATAGATGGGGAGATAAAGGACAGCCTTGTCTTGTCCTTGATTTTAGTGGGATTGCTTCAAGTTTCTCTCCATTTAGTTTGATGTTGGTTACTGGTTTGCTGTATATTGCTTTTACTATGTTTAGGTATGGGCCTTGAATTCCTGATCTTTCCAAGACTTTTAACATGAAGAGATGTTGAATTTTATCAAATGCTTTCTCAGCATCTAGTGAGATGATCATGTGGTTTTTTTTCTTTGAGTTAGTTTATATAGTGGATTACATTGATGGGTTTCCAAATATTGAACCATCCCTGCATTCCTGGGATAAAGCTCACTTGATGATGATGGATCATTGTTTTGATGTGTTCTTGGATTTGGTTTGCTAGAATTTTATTAAGTATTTTTGCATTGATATTCATAAGGGAGATTGGTCTGAAGTTCTCTTTCTTTGTTGGGTCTTTGTGAGGTTTAGGTATGAGTGTGATTGTAGCTTCATAGAATGAATTTGGTAGTGCTCCTTCTGTTTCTATTTTGTGGAATAGTTTGAAGAGAATTGGTATTAGGTCTTCCTTGAAGGTCTGATAGAATTCTGCACTAAAACCATCTGGTCCTGGGCTTTTTGTGGTGGGTAGATTTTAATGACTACTGCTAATTATTTAGGGGTTATGGAACTGTTTAGATGGTTTATTTGCTCCTGAATTAACTTTGGTACCTGGTATCTGTCTAGAAAATTATCCATTTCATCTAGTTTTATTGACTATAGGCCTTTGTAGTAGGATCTGATGATTTTTTTTTTATCTCCTCAGTTTCTGTTGTTATGTCTCCCTTTTCAGATCTGATTTTATTAATTTGGATACTGTCTCTGTGCCCTCTGGTTAATCTGGCTAAAGGTTTATCTATCTTGTTGATTTTCTCAAAGAACCAACTCCTGGTTTTGTTAATATTTTGTATAGTTCTTTCTGTTTCTACTTGGTTGATTTCAGCCCTGAGTTTGATTATTTCCAGAAGTCTAATCCTCTTGGGTGTATTTGCTTCTTTTTGTTCTAGAGCTTTCAGGTGTGCTGTCAAGTTGTTAATGTGTGCTTTCTCCAATTTATTTATTTAGGCACTTAGAGCTATGAGTTTTCCTCTTAGCACTGCTTTCATGGAGTCCCACAAGTTTTGGTATGATGTGTCCACATTTTCATTAAATTCTAAAAAGTCTTTAATTTCTTTCTGTATTTCTTCCTTGACAAAGTCATCATTGAGTAGAGCATTGTTCAGTTTCCACATGCATATGGGTTTTCCCTTGGTTTTGTCATTATTAAAGACCAGCCTTAGTCTGTGGTGATCTGATCGGATGCATGGGATTATTTCAATCTTTTTGTATCTGTTGAGGACTGTTTTGTGACCAATTATATGGTCAGTTTTGGAGAAGGTACCATGAGGTGCTGAGAAAAAGGTATATTCTTTTGCTTTAGGATGAAAGGTTCTATAGATATCTGTTAAATCCATTTTGTTCATAATGTCTGTTAATTTCAATTTGTCTTTTTTTAGTTTCTGTTTCCATGATCTGTCCATTGGAGAGAGTGGGGTGTTAAAATCCCCCACTATTATTGTGTGAGGTGCGATGTGTGCTTTGAACTTTAGTAAAGTTTCTTTTATGTATGTGGGTGCCCTTGCATTTGGAACATATATGTTCAGAATTGAGAGTTCATCTTGGTAGATTTTTTCCTTTGATGAGTATAAAGTGTCCTTCCTAATCTTTTATGATTACTGTTGTTTGAAAGTCGATTTTATTTGATATTAGAATGGTTACTCCAGCTTGTTTCTTGGGACCATTTGCTTGGAAAATTATTTTCCATCCTTTTACTCTGAGGTATTTTCTGTCTTTGACATTGAGATGCGTTTCCTATATGGAGCAATATTCTGGGTCTTGTTTATGTATCCAGTCTGATAGTCTATATCTTTTTATTGGAGAATTGAGTCCATTGATGTTAAGAAATATTAAGGAAAATGATTGTTGTTTCCTATTATTTTTGTTATTAGAGGTGGAATTATGTTTGTGTAGCTACCTTTTGTTGGGGTTGTTGGAAGATTACTTCCTTGCTTTTTCCAGGTGTTTTGATTATTATGTGTCGGGGGGTTATTTCTTTTCTGGTCTAGTCTGTTTGGTGTTCTGTAGGCTTCTTGTATGTTTATGGGCATCTCGTTCTTTAGGTTGGGTAAATTTTCCTCTATAATTTTGTTAAAGATATTTACTGGCCCTTTAAATTGGGAATCTTCACTGTCATCTATACCCATTATCCTTAGGTTTGGTCTTCTTATTGTGTCTTGGATTTCCTGGATGTTCTGGGTTAGGAGCTTTTTGCATTTTGCATTTTCTTTGACAGTTGTGTCAATGTTTCCATGGTATCTTCTGCACCTGAGATTCTGTCTTCTATCTCTTGTATTCTGTTGGTGATGCTTGTGTCTATGACTCCTGATCTCTTTCCTATATTTTCTATCTCCAAGGTAGTCTCCCTTTGTGATTTCTTTATTGTTTCTATTTCCATTTTTAGATCCTCGATGGTTTTGTTCAATTCCTTCACCTGTTTGGTTGTATTTTCTTGCAGTTCATTAAGGGATTTTTGTGTTTCCTCTTTAAGGGCTTCTACCTTTTTACCTGTGTTCTCCTGTACTTCTTTAAGGGAGTTAATTATGTCCTTCTTAAAATCCTTTATCATCATCATGAGAAGTGATTTTAATTCTGAATCCTGCTTTTCCTGTTTGATTGGGTATCCAGGGCTTGCTATGGTGGAAGAACTGGGTTCTGATGATGGTAGGTAACTTTGGTTTCTGTTGCTTGTGTTCTTGTGCTTGCCTTTCGCTATCTGGTTGGCTCTAGTGTTACCTGTGCTCACTGTATCTGACTGAGTCTGTCTTTCCAGTTATCTTGCTTGTGTCAGATCTCCTCAGATTCCAGATGTCTCTGTGTTCCTGTAATCCTTATCTCCTAGGTGGAAGAACTCCTGGGGCTCAGGACACCTCCGGGATCCTGAAATCCTGCTGCCCTCAGTTCAGCAGCTCCTCTAGGATGGCTCAGGATAGGTGTCTCCACAGGAGCTGACCAGCTAGGTGTCCACTGCTCTCAGTGCAGTGGCTCCTCTAGAATGGCTCAGGATAGGTGTCTCCACAGGAGAAGACCAGCTTGGTTTCTTCTCCAGCCAGAAGGACCAGGTCTCTGCTCTGAGTGCAGTGGCTCCTCTAGTATGGCTCAGTATCAGGTGTCTCCACAGGAGCAGGCCAGCTCAGTGTATGCCCCAGCCAAAAGGACCAGGCTCAGGGCGTTAGGGAAGTGGTATTCTGGAGGGGCAGGGTTTGGGGGCCTGATGGTTCCTGAGCCACCCTGGCTCCAGTTGTAACTCTGGGGTATGGGGTAGTGGGCACAGTTTCTTACCCTCTGCTTTAAGTGCAGCAGCTCCTCTAGGATGGCTCAGGATCAGGTGTTTCCACAGGAGCAGACCAGCTATGTGTCTGCCCCAGCCAAAAGGCACAAAATGTAACTTTTAAATCATGATATAGGGCCTAAGATTTATTTCATAGAGGCACTGCAACACAGGACCAAAAACTCTGTGGCAAACAAGAGGAACTTGTCAGTAACATGACTTTTACTGTGTAACATCTTGATTTGTATAGTGTTACTTAAAGCTCTTAAACACTATAAAGTGACGGAAAATTTATTACCTGTCACTCCCTTGGGTTCTTGCAGTTCATATATGCACATATAGATAGGCATGTATTTGTATGTATGTATGGAATATACAAATACATATAATTTAATACAGATAAGTGATTTTAAGTGATTAAAAGAAATAAGTGAATGGAAAGTGAAATATAATATATGTTAATACATAGTATGAAGAAGCATTAGGCCTTGATTTTTATGGGGGTCACAAGGATAAAGTCCCTTTGACAATATAAGGTACACAAAAAACATAAACATCCTCATAGATTAATCTATTCACATCTCAAAGAGGAATGAATCATGCTGAATGTAAGTGTTCTGCAAGAGCTCTAAGAAAGAAAATCATTAGTCATATTTGAATAACAGCAAAAACATCTGTTGGCTTTTAGCAATTGTAAGTTAAGAATAAAAGGAGTGATAGAAGATAAGGCAAGAAAGTTCAGTAGAAGCTACTTACATTCAATTCCAATCTAGTCTAGAGGTGTGAAAGAATTGATCTATGAGGTCTATGCAATTTTGTCTTATGGGCATGACATGGTAATATCACATGTAAACTTACAACAAATATGATTGCCTGCCTAGGGGATACACAAAACTAAACCTATAAACATTCAGGCACAGATGAATAAGGGATTCACTGCTATTCAAATTACCCAGGGTAGATAACAGCATTCTAAACCTTCTGAATGAGAGAAAGTCATTGTCTTCAGTGATGTAGCTACATGTTTCAAGGAATAGATTAACACTTATGCCACTAGTTCAGTGGTTCACAAAGGGAAAAAGACAAAAGCAAAAAACAAACAAATAAACAAACAAACAAACAAACAAAAGATATCAAAGTTGGCATGGTAGCTTTGGGACAAAATCATGAGGATTGGTATGGATGAAAGGAAGAAAGATGAGGGATGAGAGTGAACCAAATACATTTTGTACATGTATAAATTCGTGAAAAAATAAAATAATAAGTAGATAAGCTATATCATGGACTATCATTTGGTTTAGAGGAATGGCAGTGCCTTCTTTGTAGATTAAGAAGAGAAGAAAATCAAATGAGATGGTTACTACTTATTTTCATTAGGGACTTTGAGAAGACTATTATTGGTGATGTATATCAGAATCTAGGTAGATTTTGTATATTCAGGTTTCTAGACTCACTACTAGGTTGATTGCAGTGTAATAAGGAAGTAATAGAGTCAAGAAAAGCACTGAAGCATTTTGTAAAAACAACTGAAAAATTGAAATTGGAAGTTAATGACATAGTCTCTCTCCAAAATGAACCATGCAATTACTGATAGCCTATTTTCCTGTGATTTCTGCCACTTATTTTCATAAATTAAGACTTGGATTATAATAATACTATATTACCTTGTTGATGATAAATAAGCTACTCTCTATCAGGGATGGAAAACTTAAACTATTTTTACCATATTTGGATGTGATGTTGACACTTCAGGAAACCTTGACTAGCTTTGTATCCAATCCCCCAAACCCAGAGGAGGCTGGATTCCCAGGTGCTCTAACACACCCAGGAACATATAGGATTAGAGGATCACAGGATCTCAGGAGATAGGTCACACCAGGATTTCATGATCAAAGAAGCAGCCTGACTCCCAGTAGTTCTTACACCCAGGATCTCAGGATCACAGGATCACAGGATCACAGAGACAGCTGGATTCTGAGGAGTTCTGACACAGCCAAGATAACAGGACCAACAGGCTCCGGTCAGAGACAGTGAGTGAAGATAGCAATAGAGATAACCAGATGGCAAAAGGCAAGCACAAGAATATAAGCAACAGAAGCCAAGGTTACTTGGCATCATCAGAACCTAGTTCTCCCAACACAGCAAGTCCTGAATACCCCATGACAACAGAAAAAGCAAGATTATGGTTTTAAATCACTTCTCATGTTGATGATAGGGGACTTTAAAAAGGACATAAATAACTCTCTCAAAGAAATACAGGACAACACAGGTAAACAGCTAAAAGCACTTAAAGAGGAAACACAAAAGTCCCTTAAAGAATTATAAGAAAACACAACCAAACAAGTGAAGGAATTGAACAAAACCATCCAGGACATAAAAATGGAAGTAGAAACAATGAAGAAATGACAAAGGGAAACTACCCTGGAGACAGAAACCTAGGAAAGAGATCAGTAGTCAGGGATGCAAGCATCACTAACAGAATACAAGATATAGAAGAGAGGATCTCAGGTGCAAAATGCAAAAAATTCCTAACCCAAAATATCCAGGAAATCCAGGAGACAATGAGAAGACAAAACCTAAGGATAATGGGTATAGAAGAGAGCTAAGATTCCCAAATTAATGGGGTCAGTAAATATATTCAACAAAATGATAGAAGAAAACTTCCTTAACCTAAAGAAAGAGATACCTATGCACATACAAGAAGCCTACAGAACTCCAAATAGACTAGATCAGAAAAGAAATTCCTGTCACATAAATATCAAAGCACCAATTGCACAAAACAAAGAAAGAATATTAAAAGCAGTAAGGGAAAAATGCCAAATAACTTATAAAGGCAGACCTATCATAATTACACCAGACTTCTCACCAGAGACTATAAAAGCCAGAAGATTCTAAACAGATGTCATACAGACCCTAAGAGAACAGAAAGGTCAGCCCAGAATACTATGCCCAGCAAAACTTTCAATTACCATAGATGGATAAACCAAGATATTTCATGACAAAACCAAATTTACACAATATCTTTCCACAAATCCAGCCCTAAAAAGAATAACAGAGGGAAAACTCCAACACAAGGAAAGAAATTATACCCTAGAAAAAGTAAGAAAGTAATCTTCTTCCAACCAACATAATAGAAGATAGCCAAACAAACATAACTCCACCTATAATAACAAAAATAACAAGAAGCAACAATCAATTTCCTTAATATCTTTTAACATCAATGGAACCAATTCTCCAATAAAAAGACATATACTATCAGACTGGATACATAAACAGGGCCCAATATTTTGTTGCATACAGGAAACACATCAGTGACAAAGACAGACATTACCTCAGAATAACAGGCTGGAAAACAATTTTCCAAGCAAATGGTCCCAAGAAACAAGCTAGACTGACCATTCTAATATCGAGTAAAATCGACTTTCAACCACAAGTTATCAAGAAAAATAAGGAAGGACACTTCATACTCCTCAAAGGAAAAATCAACCAAGATGAAATCTTAATTCTGAACATCTATGCAAGGGCACCCATATTGGTAAAACAAACTTTTCTAAAGATCAAAGCACACATTGCACCTCACACAATAATAGTGGGAACCTTCAACATCCCACTCTCACCAACAGCCAGATTATGGAAACAGAAAATAAACAGAGACAGAGTAAAACTAAGAGAAGTTATGAACCAAATGGATTTAGAAAATATCTATAGAACATTTTCTCCAAAAACAAAAGAATATACCTTCTTCTCAGCACCTCATGATACCTACTCCAAAATCGACCATATAATTGGTCACAAAACAGGCCTCAACAGATACAAGAAAATTGAAATAATACCATGCATCCTATCAGATCACCACGGACTAACACTGGTCTTCAATAATGATAAAAATCAATGGAAAGCCCACATACACAAGGAAACTGAACAATGCTCTTCTCAATAATAGCTTGGTAAGGGAATAAATAAAGAAATTAAAAACTTTAGAATTTAAGGAAAATGAAGACACATCATAGCAAAACTATTCTCAGCAATAAGATCTTCTGGGGAATCACTATCACTGACCTAAAGAAGTACTACAGAGCAATAGTGATAAAAACTGCATGTTATTGGTACAGAGATAAGCAAGAAGATCAATGGAATAGAATTGAAGACCCAGAAATGAACCCAGATACCTGTTGTCATTTGATCTTTGACAAAGAAGTTAAAAGCATTCAGTGGAAAGACACAACATTTTCACCAATGGTGCAGGTTGAACTCGAGGTCAGCATTTAGAAGAATGTAAATTGATCCATTCTTATCTCAAGTCTAATCAAGGACCTCCACATAAAACAAGATACACTGAAACTAATGTGGGGAAAAGCCTCGAACACATGGGCATGGGGAAAAATTCCTGAACAGAACATCAATGGCTTATGCTCTAAGATCAAGAATTGATAAATGAGATCTCATAAAATTTTAAAGCTTCTGTAAGGCAAAAAGGACATTGTCAATAGGACAAAATGGAAACCAGCAGATTGGGAAAAGAGCTTTACCAATCCTACATCTGATAGAGGGCTAATATCTATTATATACAAAGAACACATGAAATTAGACTCCAGACAATCAAATAACCCTATTAAACAATGGGGAACAGAGCTCAACAAAGAATTTTCAACTCTGGAATATCAAATGGGTGAGAATCACCTAAAGAAATGTTCAACATCTTTAGTCATTATGGAAATGCAAATCAAAACAACTCTGAGATTCCACCTTACACCAGTCAGAATGGCTAAGATCAAAAAGTCAGGTGACAGCAGATGCTGGCAAGGATTTGGAGAAAGAGGAACACTCCTCTCTTGTTGGTGGAATTGTAAACTGGTACAACTAATCTTGAAATCAGTCTGGTGGTTCATCAGAATATTGGACATAAGATCCAGCTATACCACTCCTGGGCATATATCTAAAAGATGCTCCAGCATATAACAAGGGCACATGCTTCACTATGAACATAGCAGCCTTTTTTATAGTAGCCAGGAGCTTGAAGGAACCCAGATGTTCTTCAACAAAGGAATGGATACAGAAAAAGTGTCACATTTACACAATGGAGTACTACAACGCTATTAAAATAATGAATTTATAAAATTCTTAGGCAAATGGATGGAACTAGAAATATCCTGAGTGAGGTAACCCAATTACAAAAGAACACACATGGTAAACACTCACTGATAAGTGGATATT
The DNA here is from genome assembly GCA_021653895.1 of Mastomys natalensis. Classification (NCBI taxonomy): domain Eukaryota; kingdom Metazoa; phylum Chordata; class Mammalia; order Rodentia; family Muridae; genus Mastomys; species Mastomys natalensis. The sequence goes on from JAJTUV010003211.1 coordinate 53,714, forward strand.
AGCCCAAAAGCTCACACTACCCAAGATATAACTCACAGACCACATGAAGCTCAAGAAGAAGAAAGATCAAAGTGTGGGCACTTCAGTCCTTCAAGGGAGTAACAAAATACTCAAGGGAGCAAATACAGAGACAAAGTGTGGAACAAATACTGAAGGAAGTCCCATCTGGAAACTGCCCACCTGGGAATCCATCCCAGATGCAATCACCATAGGCAAACACTGTTGTGGATGTTAGGAAGGGCATGCTGACAGGAGCCTGATATACCTGTCTCCTGAGAGGCTCTGCCAGAGCCTGACATACAGATACAGATGCTCCCAGCTAACTGTTGAACTGATCACATGGTTCCCAATGTAGGAGTTAGAGAGAAGACAGATAAAGTTAAAGTGGCTTATGGCCCTATGGGGAAAACAACAATTCCAACCAACCAGAGCTCTTAGGGTATAAACAGCTACCCTGGGAAAACACATGGAGGGACCCATGGCTCCATCTGTATATGTAGTGGAGGATGGCCTTGTCAGACATCAGTGGGAGAGGATGGCCTTGATCCTGGGAAGGCTGACTGCCCCAGTGTAGGGGAATTTGTGGGCAGGGAGGTGGAAGAGGGTGAATGGGTGAAGGGACACACTCATAGAAATAGGATGGGGATAGGATAAGGGATTTCTGAGGAAGAGATGAGGAAAGGGGACAACATCTGAAATGTAGATAAATAAATTATCCAATAGTAATTAAAAAAAAAAAAAAAACAGATAATGGAACTTGCTATCACAGTCGAGCATTTGAGACATTTTGTCAGCAATTTAATGTTATCTATATTACTGGGATTCCTTATAATTGTCAAGGACAAGGGACTGTGGAAGGGGCCCATAGAACTTTAAATTAATATCTTCACAAAATAAAAAAAGGGCAGTATATCCCTGTACACTACAGATTTATTTAAATCATGGGTTTTTTTGTGTGTTTTATTTAATTTTTTTTTAAAAAATGGATGCCAAGGAACTTTCTCCTGAGTGTCTATGGCACTCTACAACTAGGCATACTTATTCTTAAGTGAAAGGGAAGTATCCACTTACTGACATATGACATGTTCACTATCAGGTATTTAATATGGGGAAGAGGGGATGTTTGTGTTTTTTCTGCAGGATGCTAAAGGAGCGTGGTAGCTGCCAGAGTGAAGGGTGAGACAAAGAATGATGCTGACCTGTGTGCTTGCTAAGTGCCCTGACAATGGTGACTGGGAAGCTGTATTGGACATATGTTCCAACCCACCTTTCCTTACCTATAGCCCAGATGGAATAAGCTGCCTTACCTCAAATTTTTAGACCTTGAGGAATAGAGAATCAAAAAGCAAAGTCATAATGACTCTTGTATTTTTCTTAATTGTGACCAGTTATTTACACTCAATCATGGACTGGTCTAGAAAGCAATCCAATATTGGATATAACTGTCTTTATTTGGAAGGCTGGTTCTGAACATTTTAAGAGATATGTTTGGAAGTTAGCTTCAGTTCTCTATGATGTTATGATAGCAATAGTTAAAGTTGGGACAGAATCTGGTTTTCAAACAAGTGTTAGTACATGTGTTAAGGCTCTTAATTGTCAAGTTAAAATTACTTTTGTTTCTTCTACAGTATTTAATGTAATTTGCATTGCTTGTACACTTTCTAATTGTGTTACTTTGTTGAAATACAGAGTGTCTGTTATCGAGGTCTATCAACTGGCTTTTGTTTTATTGCCCTGAGTATCACAGAACCTTGGTATTCTGAAAAAAGCTTGAAGTACTGGAAGAAATGAGTCAGGCTTTAAGCAGAAGCAAGAGGGTAGTGGGCTTGATTATTGCTGGTATAACAGCTTTAATTACATTAATTGCTAGCACCACTGCTTCTGCAATTGCTTTGCTATAAAAAGTTAAGATAGCTACTTTTGTTAGTCATTTAGCCAAAAATGTTACTAATGTGTTGAATATACAAGAGCATTCAAATAGTCATTTGGAACAATGGATTGATGTTCTTTATCCTATTCAAATTACTGGAAGGTGGTTCAGAATTTAAGAGTAAGGAGCTATCTTGAGTGTCATGCCAAATACCATTGGATTTATGTTAGTTCTAAAGTTTACAGTGGTAGCAATTATAATTAGGAAGAAGTTTAATGACTCTTGCAGTGTATTTGGCATAATTCTAACACCTCTCTCGAAGTTTTAACAATACATAAGGAGCTTATGAATTCTAAGCATGCTGCTCTGCTATGCTTGATGGGGCAGACACTGCTGATAAAATTAATCTTAGCCTGAGCTCAGAATTTCTATTTGGGTCAAGCCTCAAGAATGGCATATATAGCTTGATCATGCTAGCCATTTTTGTTCTGGGGTATTTTTTATTCCTGCCCATCGTGTTAAAGCTTGTCTTTAACAACATCAACATGTTGGCAGCCAAAGTTCATGGTTTGAAACTGAAAATTAATTTAACATGCTGGCAAGCCAATAACAGGTAAGATTCTACATAGAGCCTTACCAACCTAAGACAGAAGTACATTGCTTTTGATAATGCATATTCCACCACAGGTAAGGAAGGCATTCTTGGCAGAATGACCTAATACAGGTTCAGTCTTGTTTATGAAATATAAAAGGGGGAGAGGCAGAGAGCTTTTGGGGCTGCATGACAAGAACCTGACATCCCCAAGGACAAGGAAGTGGGCTTCAGGAAGGAATCTGACATTAGTCTAGAACAAAGAAGTAATTTCAAGCAGGAATCTAAATCTTAGGCTAGAACAAAGAAGTAATTTCAGTCAGGAATTTAAATCTTAGGCTAGAACAAAGAAGTAATTTCATACAGGAAGCTAAATTTTATGCTAGAACAAGGAAGTAGGTTTCAGACATGAAAATGACCTTATTCTAGGACAGGGAAGTAGGCTCAGATATTTTGGTCATCCCGATAAGCCCTTAGAAACAGTGATCATGGGAGTGTTGATGGAACTTTGTTTATTGCCTTGCTTGTTCTTTGACTATTTATGTTTATTGTCTTGCTTGTTCCTTGACTATTTGCAGCTATTGTATTGCTAGTTTCTTAACCTAGAACTGACCTTAATACTTTCATGTAAATAAAATAGTATAAAAGCAAAAAGGAGGAGAATAGATGGGATAGGGGTTTTTTAGGGAGAAAAAATGGAGAAAGTAGATGACATCTGAAATGTAAATAAATAAAATATTCAATAAAAATATATACTTATTATAATAACAGGTCTACATGTACCCAGATTATAGAAGAAAACAGGTGATACCTAGAAGTATACCTTCCTTGTGAAATTCAATGATGGCAGAATGCATACTATATCTTCTTTAATTTTGTTATTTTTAAAAATTGAGGTACTAGCCAGCCAGCGGTGGCACACCACTGCATTTGCCACGCCCTGGAGTCTGAGGCACCGGCTGTCTCTCCCGACTGAGTTTGAGTCCTGCCTGTGCTTGCTCACAGGAAAAAAAAATTGAAGTACTATGTTTTGAAAGGTGATAGTCCCTTTATCCTATAATGGGACACTGAATGTATTTTTCCTTGTCTCTGAACTCTTTGATTAATATTAGACACTGTTGAATGAGAAAAGAATCTATAAATATAGTAACAGTAGGTTTAGAAAAAGAATTGGAGTTTTGATTTGTATACATTGAACTGGTGATAGCAATTGGATACCTACCTAGAGATGCAGAGTAGATAGTTATATGTGAGAGCATGGAATTATAAAAAAAAAAAAAAAGTGAGATACAAATCAATTCTACACATTCCATCACCTAGCTTTAAGTATAGTTAGAAGATTACATAAGTTCAAAGACATCCTTAATATTTTCATCATTTAGAGTACTTTCAGTTAAACAGACAAAATTTAAAAGCATTGATACTTAAAGGATGGAAAATAGACAAGATGAATTCATGCTAAAAGCTAAGATCATTTGAATGTGGAAATAGAAAGCAGTGCATAAAAAGAGTAAACTGAGCTTAGAGATCAATTCTGCTAGTATATACTAATCTACTCTTTTGAAAACTGGAATATTTTATTCATGCCTACAAAGGTATAAGGGAGTAATCTTCTCATCTATGATAAGTTAATCTTAAAGCCATATTGTCCTGCCAAAAAGACTCCCAGAGTACCTGAGATCATCTCAAATCAGTAGAGTCATCTTTAGAGCTACATTGGAACTATTTCATTGATATTTTCTGGACCCACACCTTAGTTGCTGACCTGCTGTCTTAATGATTTCTTATTATTTAGAGCCATAATAAGCCTTCTTAGCCAGCTAACAACTTTTGCTTCAAACTGAGGAGGTAACTTAGTAAAATGCCTTCCTTACAAGCATAAGGATCTAAGTTTTGAAAAAACAAAACAAAAAACAAAACAAAACAAAAAACAGCTGGATATATTGACTTGTACTTGTAATCACAGTACAGAGGAGGTAGAGACAGGCTATATTAGCTACTTCCCTGTTGTGATAAAAAGACATATTAAGTAAGAGGAAGTTCATTATGTAGATTTATGGCTCCACATAGATGACAGTCCTTCATGGAGTTGAGGCATGGTAGTAGCAGTTAACATACCAGGGCTGGAAGCTGAGAGCTCAAATTTTAGCCACAAGTAGGAAACAGAGAGTGTGAAATGGAAGTGGCTTGAGGTTTAAAACCACTCTACCCCTCTGCTCCCCCAGGATGAACTTCCTCCAAGTTTTTTGAGGCTTTACTACATAAAACTCCTCAAATAGCACCACCAACTAGATGTTCAAATATCATAGCCTGTAGAAGACATTTCTAACTCAAGCCTGAACAAATGCATATCTCTTAGATTTGCTGTCCAGCCTGGCCACAGATAAACTCCAGATCAGTCAAAGAACTGCTTATAAAATAAAGAAGGTTCTAAAACAATGATGCTCTAGCATTCAAATACACACACAGACACATACACACAAACACTTCCAATTTACAAAATAAACTTAATTCATATTAATGATAATAACATACATATAAAGCTTATAATTCAGGTTCTAGTTTAGTCGATCTATGTCAATGTCAACTAACTCATTTAATCTCTAAATAGCCTATCTTAAAGTAAATACTATCAGGCTCAAACTTATGAAATTTCTGATCTCTAATGAAATTATACAAGTTGATAAATTAACTGTCATATAATCTGTAAATTCAGTATCACTAAAATGAACATTACTAAAACCATTCAGAAATTAAATAACAGAAATTAAACTGAGAACAAACAGTTTTGGTAGCATTCAAGGTAAAAATGTGACTACCATATACTCAGCTCCAGAGCTCAAATCTTTCCTACAATTCTGTCTTATCTCCTATGTGTGTCCCCATCTAAATCCAGAAGCTTTACTGTACTGTGACCCTTACCCTTCAACATTCATTACAATCTATTATTCTTAATCCTCAGGTTTCCTGAGCAAAAAGAAATGTCACAATTTCAGGCCATGTAACTGACAAAGACAAATGCCAAACACTTAGTTACAGTTTAAATCTTGAAATACTTCTGGGGAAAAAAAATCTCACATCTAAATTACTGCAAAAATACTCCAAGGAAAATACATCTTCATAAATTTATTATTTGTCCTTTTGGACATGAATGCTTTATTACTGTTTAATATATCAATTTTTAGACTGGACAATATTTCCATTTGATCCATTTTCTAGTCATGATTGTTTTTGACTGATATTGCAAAACTGCTGGAAGTTATTATAAAAGTAACCTCTATATTCATTTCATTGTTTTAAATTGATTTTCCAAACATATGCTTGATCATGCCTTTCACAAACTGTTTATATCATGGCTTTCTCTTTTGTGCTATAGGAATAAATGAACTTAGAGAAGCTTAATTCCAGATAAAACCTACTCAAATCTGATTAACTAGTAACTGATTAATACAAACAAAACATTAGTTTTATTAAATAAAAATGTTAAAAGTTAAGAGGAAGAAAGTTATTTGAAATTTAACCAAATACCTAGAAGACAATATAAGTCACATAATTTGTTTTTAAATTTTTAATTTTTAATTTAATCTTACAGAATAATATATAATTGGGGGACTATAGGATCACTTGATAAATAAAGATGCTTGCTGACAATCATGATAGTCTTGACTTCTATTCCAAGACCCACATAGTAGAAAGAAAAGAGCTGAATCTTGTTGGTTTTTCTCTAACCTTCATGCAAACACTGTGTACATATTCTATTCAAATAAATAGATAGATAGATAGATAGATAGACCAATTGAAATAATATATTCTCAATAAAGCTATGATTTATTAATAATCTGTTAGTAACAAATGTGATACTAAGATCATTTCATTTAAAGCTAAAATTCAATCTAGCTAATAAATATTATTGTAAAATCACAAACAGGAAGCTATGGGTAGAATAAGTAGAATAGTAAGTTGCCCAAAAAAGCATAACTTAAAAAAAAAATCATACAGCACCGTCAACATTTCAGATAATATATGACTTCTTTGTGAATTTATCAATATAAATCTGTGTAATATAGATGCCAACCTTTCAGCATGATCTTCTCATTTCCTTAATGTAAACTTATTTATGAAACATTAACATCTAAGTAAGTGTATTTTGTAAGCTTATATTTATTGACTACCTTCTTGCTCTAAGACATCAATTCTTAGAAGACAAATACTTCTGACAATTTTGTTAACTGTTTAGGCTTAGCACAAGGTACAATTCTGGATGGAAAGATAGGTCTTAGAAAATAGTTTATTCTTCTGTAGAAATGGGATCCATAAGTCTGAAGGAAATGTGGAAAACAGAACTCATTGTATATCTTTAATTTTTATCTTTTTGACATAATAGATTTTGAAGAAGAAGGAAATTGTAGTTATTACATTGATGAGTATTATGCAAACATGGAGTTATTTTAATTATTCTATTCACCAAGTACTTTATAAAATCATCTCTCCTCATATGGAAAACTTAAAATACTTCCAATTGTGACTCAAATAGCATATTTATACCAAAACATTTAGAGAAGAATGAAGAAAATGTACTGATTTATCTTGGAAGTTGCTGAATAGCCTGATAAGCCTTCTTTCTTTGGATGCATTGATATTAAAACTATCTAATTTTTGCATAACCATGATATTATCATGTGTAGTATATAATGTAATCTTGACCACCAGCAAAAACTAATGGCATGCTTCAGTAAGACCTCGATTGCTAGATACATCTATCTGTTGTAGTGAACAAATTGTCTTAATTTTATACTAACAAAATGAAAGAGAACAATGAAACAAAACTAAGAATCTGGAAAATACATTATTCCTTTCTTAACATCCCTAAAGTCACAGTAGATTTCTGTAGAAATGACACTATAAGGTTGTCTTGCATGTGAGATCACTAGTATGGAAGAACTGACATCAATTTGATATTGATAATTGTTCACAAATAACCCTGTAGACTTATATGAAATGCATCTTTCTCAGATGTAAATAGAATGAGTAATATAAAATAATCGAATTTCATAGTCATCAACACAGATGATTTGTGTTTGATCACAGGTCTTCCGTCAAATCTGAGACAGTCAGGTGTTGTGTAACAGTTTCTTTTGACATTGAAAAATTCCATCCTGCAGGGAAGCTCCTTAAGGCAGCCTCTACAAACCAAAATAGCTTCAGAAAGTCCCTGATCAAGTTCACTAGGCCTCTTCATTCTCAAGAGCAAAGAAGCAGTAAAGATTGAGGATAGATACGCTCAGACAAGCTGATCCACTTAGAAGAGACCCGTTACTCCTTTGCAGGTAAGAACTGTGTCATGTACTACCATAAAAATGAAAGTCAAACACAAAGGCTGGAATTATTATATTTATAGAAAATATTTTTTCAGAATAACAATAAAAAGAATAAGTGTCTATACATGGTAGGTTAAAAGACAGCATATTCAAGCATTCTGTTAGTTAAAATGGTAAATATAAATTGAGTCTAACTACTTCCTGGACTTGTCTTTCTTCATACATAATATATAATCCATACCATGGCCATATTTCACTCCTAGGATTTCTATGAACCTGAAACACAATACCACTGATAGACATTTTTAACAGAGTAAATTTTATTTCACATTAGAATAATGAAGTATTTATTCTGCAGCAGCAGCAAAAGAAATATTGAATACCCTTAAGTATCATAAACCATTCAACAACTGTAGACTTTAAAATTAATGGCAAGCCGGACAGTGGTGGTGCACGCCTTTAATCCCAGCACTTGGGAGGCAGAGGCGAGCAGATTTCTGAGTTCGAGGCCAGCTTGGTCTACAGAGTGAGTTCCAGGACAGCCAGGGCTACACAGAGAAACCCTGTCTGGAAAAAACAAAAACCAAAACCAAAAAAATAAAATAAAATAAAATAAACGGTAAGTAGGTCTTAGTTGTTCTGAGTCTGTTTGGAGTACTGAAAAGATGATTAAATACCTAGTCTAGTGTTTTCATCAACCCGTAACAATGACTTTGATGGGTAAGGGAGAATCATTGAGGGCCTGGTGAAACCTAGCAGGTCTGCGCTTGGCAAACATGGCTGTAGAGTAACAAGCAACACGGCTTCTCCGCCTGGAGTACAGACATGTCCTTAATATACTTTTAATGCCAAACAATATAAGTAAGGTTAGTTTGTAGAAGGAAGCAACCATGTTTGAAAATGATGTCTAACTGGGGGCAGACAAGTGAGTAATCAGAGAAAGATTTGACAGAATAAGTCAGAGATAGATTATGCACAACTCTCTGGAGAACAGACAGAATGGAGAATGGAGACTTTTTAAGATAAGTGCAGGGAGAGTCAGCCAGTTCCGGTCAGTCAGTTGAATTCACTTCAGTCAGTCAGCGCAAAAGGCAGTGAAGTAAAGTTGACATAAGTTGAGCTGAGCTCATGAGTTCATGTCAGTTCAGTTCAGTTCATGCAGCAGAAGCAGTTGAAGTCAGAGAATAAGAAGAAGCCAGAAGATGACAATAACTTACCTGAATTAGTTTGACACCAAGCAAAGGAATTCAGTGAGAAGCTGAGAGAAAGCAGATTGAAGTCAGCTTGGACAGCAGTTTTGAGCCAGAACAGCTGAGTTCATCCTTCCAACCAGAGTTCAGAAAAACTAGGAAGGGTGAGCTTATTCAGGATTAAGCCTCCTAGAACACATCTAGTGAATAAAAGATACATTTACATTACACATGACATTGGTAGGTCTTGCCCTTCCCTCTTCCTTATCCTTTATAAACCACAGATTACATTCCTAACATTAGTCATCAAGGTCTGTTCGTTTATTTGGACATTTTCTTATGCCAGACTCATTCCTCATTCCTGAGGATGACTATCAAAATTCAACAATCAAAAGCCCCCTTTAATTCACCTAATTAACATATCCAATCAAAATCTACTACTGGCTGGGCAGTGGGAGGCACAGGCAGGCGGATTTGAGTTTGACGCCAACCTGGTCTACAGAATGAGTTCCAGGACAACTAGGGCTATACAGAGAAACCCTGTATCGAAAAACAAAACAACAAACAAAACAAAACAAAACAAACAGTTATACTACTGCATTCTAGCCCATTCTAACATAGACCTCCCTTTTTTCTTTTTTCCTAAAAATTATGTCTGCAAGGTCATTGGCTGCTGTGTTTCTACCTGAGTCAGAAAGCAGCCAATTTAACTTTTCTATCCCACCTAATAAAGAATTTCTCTGTAAAAACAGGCGTTTGCATGTGGTTTGTGCCTAATCTGGATCAGAAGGGAGCCCCCATCATGCAGGGGGTCTTCATTACCTAAGACTGGCATTTGTTGAGAAACTGTTGTGTCTCCTGTGGACCAATTGACAGTGCTAAAGAGGGATGCAGGGGTGGTTAACAGTTTTATGGCCTTGTCTTCACTCACCTAGAAATGTTCTCAACTGCATAAAAGAGGTCAAATAGGACTTGGCAAATAAGAAGATTGGTAGGTAGATGTGAGCTACAAAAAAATAGTCACTTTCTATTTTTAAATTGATATTATGTTAGAGAAAACACCAGTTCCTCTTGTTTTTGCAAACAACCAGCTTGTTCCTGCCAAGGTTGAAATCTGAGCTTAAGTAATACAAGAATAAAACCAGTAAAATAGATGCTTTGTGAACCATTTCAGTTTCCTGAGGAAGGAAGCATTAGGCTAGTGAGGAACTATTTTAAAGAAAGCAACCATAGGTAAAAGTAAGTTCTCAATACTGCATTTTCTTCTTTCACCATGCTTATGGATAAAACCATTCAATGATGCTTATAATTGAGTATATAAACCACAGAAAAATTTGATTACATAAGCATTCCAAATTCTGATATATCTCATCATTTGTTACAGTGTCTCTTTTATTCACAGAATTTTATACTTATCTTATCAGTTAGATTACAGGTTATTAAGGTCAAGAATCACATCAATACTCTAGGGCAAATCAACTCAAATTGATGTATCATGCTATTAGACTGACTAGTATATAGCAAAGTCAGAATATAGTGGCAAATGTATCAATTAATAACAAAGGTAAGCAAGGATAAAATGGATCCTTATGAGAAATTTCTACATGAGCCAATAGAAAGAAAAGAAAGCATCAACACAGTGATAATTTTCTTATGTATCAGCATCTAATATGCATAAAAAAACACAATCCATGTTTTCCACAATATTATTTTTATTCATTTGTTTATTTCCTATGCATGTATGCCATGGTATGCTTGTAGAAGTCAGAGAACAATTTGATGGAGCTTGTTCTTCTGTTTCCCACTGTGTGGACAGCAAAGAATAAAAATGTTGTAAATTTAGCAGCAATTGATTTTGTGATCTGGAACATCTTGCTGACCCAATCTCTGTCACTTTATAACACTCACTGTAGAATATGACATATTCATTAAATGAATTTTTATGGTAATGATCATTATGTTAAAGACTAGGAAGAAATCCATTGCATTATATAGATTTTAAGAAGAAACAAAAACCTTCACTCAACCACAAGGATGATGAAATTTTTCAGTGATATTTTCTTTCCAGATAAAATTTGGTAGGAATGAAGATCATGAGTTCAAAGCCCATACCTAAACAAAATAAAAGCAATATACAGCAAACCAACTGTCAATATCAAATTAAATGGAGAGATAGTTGAAGCCATTCCACTAAAATCAGGGACAAGGATGCACACTTTCTCTGTATCTATTCAGTATAGTGCTCAAAATTCTATATAGAGCAATAAGACAACAAAAGGAGATCAAGATATACAAATTGGAAAGAAGTAAAGGTATCACTATTTGTGGATGATAGTATACAAAAGTGACTACAAATTTCTACACTAGCTGATACAAGGCCCCTGACACATATACAGCAGAGGACTGCCTGACCTAGCCTTACTGAGAAAAGATGCACCTAATCCTCAAAAGATTTGAGGCCCCAGGGAGTGGGGAGGCCTGGCTGGCAGGGTGGGGTGTGTTAGGGACATCCTCTTGGAGACAGAGGATGAAAAATGGAATGAGGAACTGTCGCAGGGCAGACTAAGAGGGGGATAATGACTAGACTTTAAAAAAAGACTAAAGATAATTAAGAAATAAAACAATAAACTTTACAATTGAAAAAAGAAATACGTTGTGAACAAATTTAAATTATTACTAATCACTTGTTTTAGAATTTACTTTTTAAATGTGTATATGCTTACACATTTTATTGGTTTTGTGCAAACGGTAATTTATAATTTTATTTAGTATACATACCACTATAAGTAGCTAGATTGAGGTACTCAAAATGTCTAGGATACACTATCAGTTAACTTTTACAAAGATATTTAATATTCATGTACTTTAAGACATTGCTCAATGACTTCTAAGATCCTCAAAATGTCTGATTTCAAGCATGTATTAAATATAAATGTGAAATTTGTCACATCTCCAACCAAGAGGAACAAAAATGCGTTAAAGACATAAATCTGATAAAACAAAATATGCTAAATATGTTTACAACTTGAAGTCTATAAATATGCATTCCTGTTTTATCAGTTGTAGCAACAATTATTCTAGAGAACCATTAAATATTTAATAGAGTCTAGATGGCTTTAGGTATAATTTGTTTGAACAACGTAAGTCTATCTAATTATAAATGTATAAAATGCTAATAATGGTACTAAAATAAGCAATTACTGAATTTTAATACAATTTCATAATCTATATTATTTACATGGCTCCAAAGTATCTTTTTAATGTTATATATATTTTTTTACTTTAGTCACAAATCATAAATTATTTTCTCAAATTCCTCTAAAGTTCTAGTTTGTTTTCTTCATTTTTCTTTCACAATTGAATTGGTTAGATATTTGCTAAGAACCGACAAATATGCTGGACTTGTGAATACATGTACCAACAAAAATTTAATAATTACTCTTCATGGGACTGGAGAGATGATGGCTGAGCTGTTAAAAGTAGTTGTTGTCAATACTGGGACTGGAGTTTTATTTGCAGAACACACATGACAGCTCACAACTATCCATAACTCCAGTTTCAAGGGACCCAAGCCATTTTCTGGCCTCTTTGGGCACCAGGCACGCACATGGTGCACAGATGTGCATACAGGCAGACCTCTTATACCCATGAAATGTAATAAATAAATAAATAAATAAATTAATAAATAAATAAATTACTATTCTTGAGGTAAAACTGTAGCAAGATCAGCTAACAGTACTTCTCTAAACAAAGGTTGCAAATAGAGTAAACTAGATATCTATTTAGATTTCACCAATTTTTCAGTTACTATCCCTTTTAGATATAAGATCCAATCCAAGATTCTTCTTTTTTTCTTTTTCTTTTTGTTGTGGTTGTTATGTTAGTTGTAATGTTCCTCTGAGTTTCATGTGTATGTGACTTTTTTTTAAAAAACTGTAAACTACCATTGCTCAAATAGGTACAAAAACAACTTATTTCATACCTTCTTTGATTAGATTGTGGTCTAATCTTCAAAAGGTATGGATATACATTCAGGAGGAAACTCTTTAGTCCATTGAAATAAATTGTTTTAAATTAATTTTTATGGTAGAACTTGCTGGTTAATACAGTAACATTCATTTCTTCATTAACTCTAAGTTTTTCATTGGAATTCTTTTGTAAGGACGAGTTTCACTTTAACTATCATTAGCCTATATAATAATATTTATTGCTTAGTATCGTGCTATGAAATAAATAATACAATTTAGAATTTTTAACTTTTCATCCAAAATTATTAGCTTCTATTGATTAATTCATTCCAACTTTGACCATTTGTAATTCTTTCAGATTGGATTTTGTGTTTGTTTGTTGATTTGCCTTTCTCTCTCCTGTATTTGTATTTTTAATAATCACAACATATTCTAAGTATTCTACTCACTCTGTAATTAATCATTATTTAAGTAACTCTGGCTGGGCAGTGGTGGCACATGCCTGTAATCCCAGCACCTGGGAGGCAGAGGCAGGTGGATTTCTGAGTTCAAAGCCAGCCTGGTCTACAAAGTGAGTTCCAGGACAACCAGGGTTATACAGAGAAACCCTGTCTCTAAAAACAAAACAAAACAATAACAACAAAAAAAGAAAGAAACTCTAGAAGAACAAAGTCTATTGTTGCTGATATATCATTGATTTCATGTCACCTAGAAATACAGACATATGCATTCAATGTCTAAGTCCAGAAGACGAGGCACAATTACTATATATACACTGAAATATGAATAAGTTAATTCTGGCATAAAACATCTCTTCCTCTTCAGTCCTTGTCCACTTTCTCCAAACAATTATCCTTTTCAGATCACTCTCTTATCTTTCAAATTAAAGGAGATATCCATGAAACAAAAATTTCTCCTTCAAGGGATTTGGAGAAAAAAAGTTCTGAATCAGATACTTCTCCATTAATAAAGCCATGAAAGGAAGGGTAGAAACATAATTCAGCCGTCACCACAAAATTAATCAAAATACAAATCAAGACAAGCTATTTAAGAACTAAAAGACCTTGAACAAATCAAATAATCAAATATGGAACTATGAAACTGTAATACCTTGAACTATTGAGCAAAAACTAAAGGACTGAGAAATTGCTCTATCTCTAATGGTCTTTCAGATAAAAGATGATCAAATACAAAAAAAAAAAAAAATCCATGATAAAATCCATAACAACCCATTTTTATTAAGCTTCCTTTAAAGGAAATATAGGCATGTCTTTCTGGTTACTCTGATGGTGGAGAAGAAAGTAATAAAGTAGAAATCTTAAAATGGTAGAGGGTATCACAGAGCTGATGTCCAGCCTGACAAGTTCATAGTTGACAGACACTGTAGTATGGGGTCTAGATCAAGAAGCACTGGAGAGACAGGTTTCACTATAAATGTTTTTCCCCACTATCAAGTAGAATGGGGAATGGGTGTTTGTGAGTGTATTTGGTTAGGGGTGCATATCCTACTACACTGCCAAAACCCAGTTGATAAAAGGTTTAGTGAAGGAAAGTAGCAATGACATTCTCTGAAAAGAAAACAATTCTTGCCCACAAGGTTCAGTTAATATCAAAACCCGAGGATTCTACTATATATTGTAAGTGATGTGACATGTTGAAGAGATCAAATAGCCTATTTTATTAAAAGGTATTGACACCATTCTTAAAGATTAAATAATGATGTCTAAGGTCACTATTTTTTAAGTAATAAGAGATAAAACATTGTCTGGCCAATGGTCGCCCTTTCAAAAAATAACTTACATATTATACTTATCCATTTATATTTCAAGTACAGAATAGTCAAATCTATCAAGGCAGAAAATATATTAGCAATTGCTCCCAGGGGATGACAGTGAAGGAGGATGGAGATAATAGTTAAAGTGTGTACCACTTCATTCCTCTTCCATTTGTCTCCTTGTAGTTGCTGCATTCTATTCCACTATTAATTAATACTTTGGTATTATCTCAAATGTTGAAAGAAATTTACCAGTCTTTTTCATTCATATAACTCCAGTCTCTATTGGGGATCTCCCTTGTACAAAAGAGCAAATACTAAGTAAAAAAAAAAAAAAAAAAAAAATCCTTCATTTCTGGGACACTGGTAAGGTCATACTGCACCACTCAAGTAGCTAAGAGACACAACTCAATCAGAATGATATGGGTACCAATCTGTCATTTTCTCCCTTATAGTCTCAGGCTATGTTTATCTGTCAGCCTAGATTCACAAACTGCAGCCTAGTATAACTCCTCTGAGAGGCTCTACCTGGCAGCTGACTGAAACAGATGCAGAGACCCACATCCAAACGTTAGATGGAGCTCTGAAATATTGTCGGAAAGTTGAAGGAAGGATTGTGGAACCCAGAGGAGATAAGAATTCCTCAAGAAGACCAAAAGAGTCAACTAACATGATTCTTTGGAGACTCTCAGAGACTAAACCACTAACTAAAGAGCATATAAGGCCTGGACTTAGGCTCTATGCGCATATGTAGCAGATATACAGCTTAGTCTTCATGTGGCTTACCCTGACTCTGTTGTCTGCCTGTGGATCGTGCTCTCCTAACCAGGCTGTATTTTCTGGTCTCAGTGGGAGAGGATGTACCTCATCCTGCAGTGATTTGATGTGCCATGATGGGTTGGTACCTAGCAGGGACCTTCCCTTTCTCAGAGGTGAAGAGTGGGGAGGATAGGGGAATGGGAATTGGGAAAAAAATTAAAAGGTTAAGAAAATGTTTGTAAAAATATACAATATTCACCAATATTAACTTTGGAAAAATGAATTTATACAGGGTTTTAAAAATAAAAATTAAGTAATATGTATAAACTTAATATATGTATTTTATATCCACCTAAGCCACTTTTCTCATTAATATGCTTTTGAAAGATAAAAATATGACTATTTGTTCAATGATTTATATTAATGATATTTTCTTCATTACTATTACCCATAGCAGCAAATGGAAGGCAACTTTTATGGCTATCAAAGAGAAAAATTTAATTAATAAAGGAATATCCATAGTTTAAAATTCTAGTCTATACTTACAAAAGTGAGCTTGACTATATGTGCTGGCCTGAAAAGGGCAAGCATCAATCTTAGTAATTGGCAAAGGCAAGTGGTAGATCAATATATTCATAATTACCCATGTATATTCCAATGTATTTTGTGCTACATTTGTCTCTGGAAAAGGACAGAATAAGCCTTAGAACAATATGTACCAAATTGTGGGTTGTAGTTAGTTATGTATGTTGGAGGATAGATGTTGGAAGAACTTCAGAAATGGAAGAGCTGTGTGATTTATTCATATTTTAGAGCATGTTGCAATAAGAATACATGCACTACTGCATTTTCAATTAAAATATTTTAATATTCCTTTATAACAGAAAAAGCAATTATGTATTATTCAATTAAAGTAATAGCTAACTGATATAGCAAGCAAATGTGAAACTGACTGGATAACAGACCAAAAGTTCAGTTTTCTGCACATAAATTTTGATGGCAACAGATACAATCTCTTAAATTTCAGATGGCTGAGGGATGCAGGATGTTTCCATCCTGTATCTCTACTCTGTAGAGTCTTGAGAGTTATATGAGGTCAAACATGACAAAGAGATGGAAACTCTTTGCTTCAACAGTACCACCTAGAAAACTGAGAGTTTCAGGCTGTGGAGAAAAGACCATAGTCTTTGTTGTAAGCTACCATATAGTAGATGCTCAATATAAAGCAAGTTGCATAGTTTTTTAGAGTAAATTATTGATTTCTTACAAAACTTTCAGAAACGGATAGCTTTTCTTTGAATTTGACCTCTAAATGTTCTTACTATATAACAGGTGTTTTGAAATAAAATTTCATCAAAATACACAATAACTAACAAATAACATCTACACCCTGTGAACTAATTATCAAAGGTTTCCGTGTTAGCAGAATATGCAACTCCTTTACTTAGTACCACTTTTCTTCACCAATCTTTGCAATAACCTGAACAATCTCACGGGTATAATTTCCCCTTTCCTTTTATATTTGTTTACAGGTATAAATTGTAACTGGACTACATTTTCAATGTTTGAGTTTGCAAGAACACCTGTGCAGGTACCATTAAGTAAAATGCTAATTTTCCAGTGGGACATGTATACAGAACAGATGCAATGGAGGAATGATTAAGTGTATTTTCTTTCTAAACTGGAGCTAGAATTTCCATAAAAGAACTAATTTATATCTCTGAGAAGAAATCCAGGATTTTATAGAATTCAGCCTTAGAGATTGATTATTTGTATAAGGAGCTCAATGGTCTTCTCTCAACTACCATTTGCTTATAAAGGGTGTTTTGTTTTGTTTGAGGGCATTGTTTTTTATTTTGTTAACTGCATAAATAAGCTAATTTGACTGCATATGTATTCACTAGCCTACTTCAAAACAGATATCTCATTAAGATTCTGTTAAAAACATGAAGGTGACTTAATAATTTTCTCTCTAGCTTCAAGCTTATAGTCTCCAGCATGGCAGCAGATTATGTACAGATCAAGAGTCTATTCATATCTCATCTAGTTCACACTGAGAATGTGTTAAAGGGAACAAGGTGGGAAAAAGCAAATATCTGACTGCTATATTCAAAGTAAACCTTTAACTGGAAGGTGTTTCAGCTACTAAAGGAGCTTTAGGGTGAGCCATAGAGCATTTAGAGTCATCCTCAGGGAGGAGAAATGCTCATAGGCTTTTGCCATAATTATGGGCTGTTCTTATAGGACCAAGAAACAGTCTACAGAAAAAGCATTAGTGACAAACTACACCTTTGAACATATTTCACAGACACAAGGGGTAAAAACCACAGAAAATTGTTCCAATGTGGTAAAGTGGAGGGCTGGAGAAAATTTCCAGTTCCTGGGGAGATACAGCTTTCAGTGAACGCTAGAACTGAAATAAGTGGACTTACATTCGGGAAGTCCACATAATCTCTTCCCAAAATGTATTCTTCGCATAATAAACCCCCTTCTTTAATCCTTATAGTACTCTGATATATGATCCATCTGTTTGTTGTATTATTAAACATTCTGAACTACTCAATAGAAATTAATAAGGAGACTGGCCTGAAGATAGGAGGTGTGTCATGTCTGTGAGCTCTCAGTGATTTCTAATGGGTAATCTATGTTCATCTCTGTCATTTAATAGATATGTGATCTTAGGCAAATAGCTAAATGCTCTGTACTTTAGGTTCTTAATCAGTGTAGCAGCTCTGACAGTCTCTGCTGCAGAACCAGGGATGTGTGTTCTATATAACAAGCATGTGATTCAGTGTTGGGCATGCACTGGATCCCTAACAAATATTGAGAGTTCCAGCTACTAGATAAAATCCCAAATTACTTTTCAGGCCATTATATAAGGTGATAACTTGGATGACTTCACGATGAGTCAGTTAGAACTAACATAGTTTAGCCTTTAGAGAGAGTTATAGTCCAAGATGCAGGGAAAGCAAACAGGCATTTCACTTCTAGTATTTTCATTCTTAACCTTGACATCTAAACCCTAAGTGGATCTATCTGAGACTGGGGCTTTCTTTGTATACATTATCTGAGCCTTTCCACCAACTTTCCAAGTTATATTTAATATCTCACTTTATCCATAAGAAAACCCCTGCTTTTGCTCAACATTTCCTTTGGTGTCCTTCATTAATGAGAGAGAATATGCCTTCTGTGCTAAAGTGTCTGACTCTTAGCCTGTGTTCTGTTTTCTTTAGGGAGTGGGAACGAGTAGGAAATTAGTATTTATTCTATCCTTGGTTTTGGGGTTTGTTGCTACTTCTGTATTGAAAGACTTGACTATCATTTTTGAAAGACTTGGATATAATTTTTGACTTGTTGCAGTTCTATTCTTGGTTCATATAAACATAGCTTAATTTTATTTGTACATAGTCTTACATACATTCCTCTTTATTCATAAAACTACTGAACTCCATTATGCAGTGTTTACTCTGATACTTACTATGGAATGTTAAGCCTGCTTTTATATAGATTGAAATTATCATTTCTACAAAAACCTTTTTAAATTTATTCATGTTTTTCTATTTATTCACTTTATATCCTTCTCGCTGCCCCCCTCCTGCTCACCCCCTCCGACAATTCTTCCCCCATCCCACTCACCTTCTTCTACGTGCAGGTGCTCCTCCCCCCAGGTTTTCCCCACCTTGGCACTTCAAGTGTCTTTAAGGCTAGGCACTTTCTCTTCCACTGAGGCCAGACAAGGCAGCCTAGCTAGAACATATCCCATGTATAGTCAATAGCTTTTTGGATAGTCCCTGCTCCAGTTGTTCAGGACACACATGAAGACTGAGCTGTACACCAGCTACATATGTGCAGGGAGGCCTAGGTCCTGCCTGTTTATGTTCTTTGGTTCAGACTTTGAGAGCCCCAAGGATCCAGGTTAGTTGACTCTGTTGGTCTTCCTGTGTAGTTCCTATCCCTTTTGAGGTCTTCAATCATTCCTTTTATCCTTCCATAAGAGTTCCCAAGCTCCATCCATTGTTTGGCTGTGGGTGTCTGAGTCATCTTCTGGGTGGAGGCTTTCAGAGGACAACTTGTTTTTCTCTGCAATGATAATAGATTATCAGTAACAGTGTCAGGGATTAGGGTTTGCCCATGGGATGGTGCTTGTCCATGGGATGGGTCTCTAGTTGATCTGGTTATTGGTTGGCCATTCCTTAGGCTCTGCTCCATCCCTCATCCTTCCATTTCCTGTAGACAGGATAAATTTTGGGTTGAAAGTTTTGTGAGTGGTTTGGTTTCCCTATTGCTCCAGGAGTTCCTGCCTGACTACAGGATGTGGCCTCTTCAGGTTCCATATCACCAATGTAATGAGTCACATTTAAGGTCAACCCCATGTATTCCTGAGTGCCTTCCTTATTCTAGGTCTCTATCTGGTTCTGAAGATGCCCTTCTCAAACCCAGCAGTTGCTAATTTCCATTCATTTTCATTGCCGTCTATTTCTCCTGTCCTTCCCCACACCTGATCCTGAACCCCCCCACTCCCCTCCCCATCTCCCATCCGCATCCCTCCTCCCTCCTAGTTCCCTGGCTCCATCTGCCTCTTATGACTAGTTTATTCCCCCTTTAAGGGAGATTCAAGCTTCCTTGCTTAGTACTTCTTTCTTGTTTTGCTTCCTTGGGTCTATGGAGTGTAGCAAGGTACCTGTATTTTATGGCTAATATCCACTCATCAATAAATACATACCATACATGTCCATTTGGAACTGGATTATCTCACTCAGGGAAATAATATCAAGTTCCATTCACTTGCCCTCTGAATTCCTGATGTCTTTGTTATTGAAAGCTTAATAGTCTTCCATTGTGTAGATGTGCAACATTTTTTATCCATTCTTCAGTTGAGGGACATCCAGGTTGTTTCCAGTGTCTGGCTACTATGAATAAAGCTGGTATAAACATAGAGGAACAAGTATCTTTCTGGCATGCTGGAGCATCTTTGGGGTATATGCCCAGGCGTAGTATAACTGGTCTTGAGGTAGAATTATGCCCAGTTTTATAAGAAATTGCCATATTGATTTACAAAGTCTTATATAAGTTTGCACTCCCACCAGCAATAAAGAAGTGTTCCCTTGAATCACATCCTTGCTAGTAGTTGGTATCTCTTGAGTTTTTGGTCTTACCCATTTTGATGGGTGTAAGATGGATCATCAGAAATGTTAAAACCTGCCCCCCAAGTAACAAACTTCCTCCAACAAAGCCACACCCACTGCAACAAGGTCATCCCTCCAAATATCATCACTCTATAAGGATCTATGTGGGATATTATTGTTAAAACCACAGTTTAATGACTATTTCTTGTAATGTTCATTTTTTTCTGCTCTTATCGCTCTTCTTTATCTGGGATAACACTTTACCATTTGAAATGCCCTTACAGTTTCCTGAGACTTTGTTTACTTTTATTGAAAATTGTACTCCTGTCTTCCTTATGTATTTGTGTTTTAAGTTCACTAGATTTTACTCACAATCAGGAGTTCTCTATCATTAAGCCAACCATAGGACAATTTACAAAAGAATCTATTTTTTAATTATAAAAATTATTCCATTATTTTAAGGGTGTGGAGAGATGCCTCAGTGCTTAATGATCTTTCATCTACCTGAGTTTAGTTTCTAGTATACACATCTTGGCTCATAACTACCTGTATGCCTGGTTCTGTGCCATCCATGATCCATGTTCAATCCTCTGTGGACAGAAGGCATGACTGCAGTATACATACAAAAATGTAGGCAAAACATTCATATATGTACAATTTTCAAATTTAAATATTAAAAAATATTTTATTATTTTTTTCTGTACTGGTATTGGGTACATTTCATTCCATATTAACATCTCCTTAAAGTCACTGAATATAACTACAACAACTATTTAAATTTTTGATAATTCTACAGTCTAGTTGTTGTTGTTGTTTTGTGCTTTTTGTTTTGTTTTGTTTTGTTTTTTTGAGGATAGTCCACATTTTCCTGACCTCAGTGCAGCAAATGATTCTGGGTATTATCCTTAAAGGGTCTCTTGTGTTTCTATAATTACTCTGAAGGCTTAAGATTCCTTGCAATTAAAAATTCCTGCAATTAACATAGATACGAACTGAAAATGTCCGTGCCTTTAATAGACTGGAATAAAATTTTATTTATTTAATCTGTAACTACAAA
Organism: Mastomys natalensis; assembly: GCA_021653895.1. NCBI lineage: Eukaryota > Metazoa > Chordata > Mammalia > Rodentia > Muridae > Mastomys > Mastomys natalensis. The sequence goes on from JAJTUV010003211.1 coordinate 75,368, forward strand.
TTCCCTTTTGACTGTATGATACATTTGTCATTCGTTCAAAATTTACCCAGAGGTTTGATTTGACTTTAAAGACATGAGTGTCATTTACACTCACGTATTCTCAATCTGCTTGTTCCAGGTTCCTTCCTCCATTTTTTTTCTTGATAAACTATATCTTTTTAAAATCTTTTAGTTTTATTCTTTGTGCTTGCCTTAGGAGGATGTATATGTTTGCCTAAATATATGCCAAGGAATCTATCCCATGTCAACTACTTGCTTTCTGTCTCCAAATTTCACTGCCAGCATTAAAGGCTTGAGGAATTAAATGACACTTTTAATATAATTCATCAAATGTTTATGACTTAGAGGTATAGTATTAGAGGAGGTCATCAATAAGTAGTGAATTCCCTAAGCAAATATAAGCAATTTCAATCCTCACCCCATCCTGTGCAGCTTTATGAAACCAAAGACAGGCTTTCCAGACTTCATCTAGTTATGGCCTAGGTATGTCCCATGGATGCTCTATGGTTTGTGTTTCAGTCTCTGTGAGCACCTATGGATCCAGGTCAGTTGATTCTGTTGGTTCTTTTTGTGGTGTTCTTGAATTCTCTGGCTCCTTCAATCTTTCCTCCACCTCTTACACAACATTCAAGCTCAGCCTAATATTTGGCTGTGGTTCTCTGCATCTATTTCTATCAGCAGCTGGGTGAAGCCTCTCAGATGAGAGTTATGCTGGGCTCCTGTCTGCAAGTACAGTATTAATATCATTAATACTGTCAGGAGTCTCTCTCATAGCATGGGTCTCAAGTTGGACCAGTCACTGGTTGGCCATTCCCTCAATTTTGCTTCATCTTTATCCTTGAACATCTTGTAGGCAGGACAAATTGTGGGTCATAGGTTTGTGGCTAGGTTGGTGTCCTTATCTCTCCATTGGAAGTCTTGCCTGGTTACGTGAGGTGGCTGTTTCAGGTTCTATATTCCCCATTGCTAGTGATCTTAGCTAGGGTCACCCTCACAGATTCCTGACAGTTTCCATTGTCCCAGGTTTCTAGCTCATCCCAGAGATGCCCCCGTACACTGATCCTAATTCTATTTCCAGTTTTCTCTCCGTCTGTCCTCCCCAGACTTGAATCCTCCTTCCCTTCACCACTCTCTCCCACCCTGTTCCCTCCCTCCATTGACCACTCTGATATCTATGATGTTTATTTTATTTCCCCTTCTCAGTAAGATTCAAGTATCCTCCTTTGGGCCCTCCTTGACTTAGATTATTTGGGTCTTTGGATTGTAGCATGGTTATCCTATACTTTATGGCTAATATCAGCTCATAAGTGACTACATACCATGTTTGTCTTTCTGGGGCTATATGGCTCTCCATTTTCTGTAGAATGAAGCAGGAGGAACAGAAGTGGTGAGCAGGGTTCAGACAGCCTTCAGTATGACGGAAGGACTTCTCGGGTGACAGCTTCAGTGACACAGCTCTACTTTATTGCTCCAAGGGTAGAGTACATAAGGGTTTGGTGGATTATGGGTTAAAACTCATCATAACATAATACCTAATTTCATATGGGAGGAAGGGCTGAGCAGGAATTATATGCTGAATCTTGCAGCACTTGCAGGAAGTTCTGTGCAGGATCATCCTCCAGATAATGTCAGTTACCTGTATTTAGAGACACTTTCCAAATAAGGTCAGTAGAGAAGGTGAAGCCCCTCTGAGAAAGGGAATCCACCATTTTTCACTGATCTCAGTGAGCTATGGTGGACTGTTACTTAATAGCAGAGTCTTCCAAAAGGTCTGGGTTACCTCATTCAGGATGAATTTCTATCTATTTGCCTACAAATTTCACAATGTCATTGTTTTTAATTGCTAAGTAATATTCTACTGTATAAATGTACCACATTTTCTTTATACATTCTTCTGTTGAAGGATATCTAGGATGTTTCCATTTTATGGCTATTATGAGAAAAGCTGCTATGAACATAGTTGAGGAAGTGTCTCTGTGGTATATAGGAGTATCTTTTGAATGTATGGTCATAAGCTGAAACTTGAGATAGAGCAAACTTCCCAATTTTCTGAGAAACCCAAAAATTGATTTTTAAAATGGTTGTACAATTTCCACTTCCACAAGCAATTGGATGAGTGTTCCCTTACTCCACATCCTGACCATCATGGGCTGTCCCTTGAATTTTAGATCTTGTTTGTTTGTTTGTTTGTTTGTTTGTTTGTTTTAACTGCAAAGGCAATTTATGTATACTTTTATGAAAAGTTTTAAATTATCTTAATAAAACAGATTCAAGCAGACTTTTCCCCTGTCAAATTTGTCAAATGAAAGTAAAAGTCAGAAATATACATATATACACAACACATATGTGTGTGTGTGTATGTATGTATATATTAACCAGTCAAAGTATAGCAATAGTATAGCAATTTTTATTCTTTTTTTTTTTATGAGTAGAATAGGGAGTTCTCATGAGCATGCCCACATATTCGAAAATTCTTTTTTTATTATTTGATATGTTATTTACATTTCACATGTTATTCCCTTTCCCCATTTCCCCACCCACCAGAAACCCCCATCCCATCCCCCTTCTTCCTGCTTCTATGAGGATGTGCCCCCACTCACCAACCCACTTCCTCCTCCCCACAATGTAATTCTCCCACATTGGGGCATCCAGCCTATACAGGACCAAGGACTTCCTCTGCTACCTATGCCCAACAAGGTCATCCTCCCCTACATATATAGCTGGAGCCATGGGTCCCTCCCTATGTGTTTCCAGGCTAGTGATTTAGACCCTGGGAACTCTGGTTTGTTGGTATTGTTGTTCTCCCAATGGGGCCACAAACCCCTTAAGCTTCTTCAGTCTTCTCTCTAAAATCTCCATTGGGAACTCCATGATGAGTTCAACGGTTAGCTGTGAGCATCTGCCTCTGTAAATGTCAGGCTCTGGCAGACCTCTAAGGAGACATCGGTATCAGGCTCCTGTCAGCATGTACTTTCTGGCATCCATATCAATATCTCCCTTTGGTGACTGTACATAGGATGGATACCTAGGTGGAGCAATCTTAGGAAGGCCCCTCCTACAGTTTCTGTCCCACACATTGTCTCTTTATTTGCTCCCATGAGTATTTTGTTACACCTTCTAAGAAGAACTGAAGCATCCAAACTTTGGTCTTCCTTCATGAGCTTCCTGTGGTCTGTGAGTTGTATCTTGGGTATTGCAAGCATTTGGGCTAATATCCAATTATAAGTGTGTGAATACCATGTTTGTTCTTTTGTGATTGGGTTACCTCACTTAGGATGATATTTTCTAGTTCTGTCCATTTGCAAAAGAATTTCATGAAGTCATTGTTTTTAATAGCTGAGTAATACTCCATTGTGTAAATGTACCACATTTTCTGAATCCATTCCTATGTTGAAGGACATCTGGGTTCTTTCCAGCTTCTGGCTATTATAAATCAGGCTGCTATGAACATAGTGGAGCATATGTCCTTGTTATATGTTGGAGTACCTTCTGGATATATACCCAGGAGTGGTATAGCTGGGTCCTCAGGTAGTGATATGTCCAATTTTCTGAGGAACCACCAGACTGATTTCCATAGTGGTTGCACCATCTTGCAATCCCACCAACAATGGAGGAGTGTTCCTCTTCTCCACATCCTTGCCAGCATCTACTATTACCTGAGTTTTTTATCTTAGCCATTCTGACTGGTGTGAGGTGGAATCTCAGGGTTGTTTTGATTTGCATTTCCTGGATGACTAAAGATGTACAAGTCTTTATTTGCTTCTTGGCCATTAGAGTTTCCTCAGTTGAGAATTATTTGTTTAGCTCTGTATCCCATTTTGGATAGGGTTATTCGGTTGTCTTGAGTCTAATTTCTTGAGTTATGTGTATATATTGGATATTAGCCCTTTATAGGATGTAAGATTGGTAAAAATCTTTTCCCAATATGTTGGTTGCTGCTTTGTCTTATTGACAGTGTCCTTTGCCTTATATAGAAGCTTTGCAATTTTATGAGGTCCCATTTGGCAATTCTTCAGCTTAGAGCATAAAGCCATTGGTGTTCTCTTCAGGAACTTTTCCCTGTGGCCAAGTAATCAAGGTTCTTCCCAACCTTCTCTTCTATTAGTTTCAGTGAAGGTCCTTTATCCACTTGGACTTGAGCTTTGTACAAAGGAGATAAGAATGGATTGATTTGCATTCTTCTACATGCTGACCTCCAGTTGAATGAGCTCCATTTGTTGAAAATTCTGTCCTTTTTCCACTGAACTGTTTTAGCTCCTTTGCCAAAGATTAAGTGACCATAGGTGTGTGGGTTCATTTCTGGGTCTTCAACTCTGTTCCACTGATCTTCCTGCCTGTCTCTGTACCAATACAATGCAGTTTTTATCACTATTGCTCTGTAGTACTGCTTGAGGTCAGGGATGGTGATTACTCCAGAAGTTCTTTTATTATTGAGAATAATTTCTCCCTATCCTTGGGTTTTTGATATTCCAAATGAATTTGTCTTCATCTTTTTCCTGTTTGTATGGCTTTGACTTCCTTTTGTTGTCTTATTACTCTAACTAGAACTTCAAGTCCTATATTGAGTAGGTAGAGAGAGAGTCGGTAGCCTTGTCTAGTCCTGATTTTAGTGAGATTGCTTCAAGTTTCTCTTCACTTAGTTTGATGTTGGCCACTGGTTTGCTGTATATTTCTTTTACTATGTTTAGTATGGGCCTTGAATTCCTGATCTTTCCAAAACTTTCACCATGAAGGGATGTTGAATTTTGTCAAATGCTTTCTCAGCATCTAGTGAGATGATCACGTGGGTTTTTTTTTTCCTTTGAGTTTGTTTATATAGTGAATTACAATGATGGATTTCCCTATATTGAACAATCCCTTCATTCCTGGAATAAAGCCTAGTGATCATGATGGATTATTGTTTTGATATAATATTGGATTCTGTTTGTGAGAATTTTATTGAGTAATTTTACACTGATATTCATAAGGGAGATTATTCTCAAGTTCTCTTTTTTGTTGTGTCTTTGTCTGATTTAGGTATGAGCATAATTGTGGCTTCATAGAATGAATTGGGTAGTGTTCTTTCTGTTCCTAATTTGTGGAATAGATTGAAGTGAATTGAGATTAGGTCTTCCAAGAAGGTGTGATAGAATTCTGTACTAAAGCCATCTGGTCCTGCACTTTTTTTGGTGGGGAGACTTTTAATGACAGCTGCTATTTCTTTAGGGGTTACGAGACTGTTGAGATGGTTTATTGGCTCCTGACATAACTTCAGTACCTGGTTTCTATCTAGAAAATTGTCTATTTCATCCAGATTTTCCAGTTTTATTAATTATAGGCCTTTGTAGTAGGATCTGATAATTTTTTTTTAATTTCCTCAGTTTCTGTTGTTATGTCTCCCTTTTCAGATCTGATTTTATTAATTTGGATACTGTCTCTGTGCCCTCTGGTTAATCTGGCTAAAGGTTTATCTATCTTGTTGATTTTCTCAAAGAACCAGCTCTTGCTTTTGTTGATAATTTCTAGAACTTTTTTTTCAAGTTGTTTGATTTCAGCCCTGAGTTTGATTATTTCCTGCCATCTACTCCTCTTGGATTTATTTGCTTCATTTTGTTCTAGAGCTTTCAGGTGTGCTGTCAAGTTGCTAGTGTATGCTCTCTCCAGTTTCTTTTTGTTGGCACTTAGAGCTATGAGTTTTCCTCTTAGCACTGCTATCATTGTGTCCCAGAAATTTTGGTATGAAGAGCCTTCATTTTTATTAAATTCCAAAAAGTCTTTAATTTCTTTCTTTATTTCTTCCCTGACCAAGTTATCCTTGAGTAGAATGTTGTTCAGTTTCCATGTATATGTGGGCTTTCCATTGTTTTTGATATTACTGAAGACCAGACTTATTCCATGGTGCTCTGATTGGAGACAAGGGATTATTTTCAATCTTTTTGTATCTGTTGAGGCCTGTTTTGTGACCAATAATATGGTCTATTTTGGAGAAGATAAAATGAGGTGCAGAGAAAAAGGTATATTCTTTTGCTTTAGGGTGAAAAGTTTTATATATATATATATATATATATATATATAATCTGTTAAATTCATTTGGTTCATAAGTTCTGTTAGTTTCACTGTTTCGCTGTTTAATTTCTGTTTCCATGATCTGCCAGTCTGTTGCTAATAGTGGGGTATTGAGGTCCCCCACTATTATTGTGTGGGATGCAATGTGTGTTTGGAACTTTAGTAAAGTTTCTTTTATGAATGTGGGTACCCTTGCATTTGGGGAATATGTGTTCAGAATTGATATTTCATCTTGGTAAATTTTTCCTTTGACAAGTATGAAATGACCTTCCTTACCTTTCTTGATAACTTCTGGTTGAAAGTCGATTTTATGTGATGTTAGAATGACTACTCCAGCTTGTTTCTTGGGACCATTTTCTTGGAAACTTGTTTTCCAGCATTTTACTTTGAGGTAGTGTCTATCTTTGTCACTGAGGTGTTTCTTGTATGCAGAAAAATTCTGGGTCCTGTTTACATATCCAGTATGTTAGTCTATGTCTTCTTATTGGGGAATTAAATTGATGTTAAGAGATGTTAAGGAAAAGTGATTGTTGACGCCTGTCACTTTTGTTATTAAAGGTGGAATTATGTTTGTGTAGCTATCTTCTTTTGGGTTTCTTGGGAGACTCCTTTCTTGCTTTATCTAGGTTGTAGTTTCCCTCCTTGTGTTGGAGTTTTCCATCTATTATCCTTTGTAAGGCTGGATTTGTGGAAAGATATTGTGTAAACTTGGTTTTGTCATGGAATATCTTGGTTTCTCCATCTATAGTGATTGAGAGTTTTGCTGGGTATAGTAGTCTGGGCTGGCATTTGTGTTCTCTTAGGTTCTGTATGACATCTGTCTAGGATCTCCTGGCTTTTATAGACTCTGGTGAAAAGCCTGGTGTAATTCATATATGTCTGCCTTTAAATGTTACTTGATCTTTTTCCCTTACTGCTTTTAATATTTTTTCTTTGTTTATGCATTTGATGTTTTGATTATTATGTGACAGGAGGAATTTCTTTACTGGTCTAGTCTATTTGGAGTTTTGTCAGCTTCTTGTATGTTTATGGGAATCTCTTTTTTAGGTTAGAGAAGTTTTCTTCTATAATTTTGTTGAAGACATTTACTGGTCCTTTTAGTTCAGTATCTTCACTCTTATCTATACCTGTCATCCTTAGATTTGGTCTTCTCATTGTGTCTTGGATTTCCTGGATGTTCTGGGTTAGGAGCTTTTTGCATTTTGCATTCTTTGACAGTTGTGTCAATGTTTTCCATGGTATCTTCTGCACATGAGATTCTCTCAACTATCTCTTGTATTCTGTTGGTGATTCTTGCATCTGTGACTCCTGATCTCTTTCCTTGGTTTTCCATCTCCAGGGTAGTCTCCCTTTGGGATTTTTTTATTATTTCTATTTCTATTTCTAGATCATAGTTGGCTTTGTTTAATTCCTTCACCTGTTTGATTGAGTTTCCTTGCAGTTCTTTAAGGGTTTTTTTTGTGTTTACTCTTTAAGGGCTTCAACCTGTTTACCTGTGTTCTCCTATATTTCTTTGAGGGAATTGTTTATGTTTCTCTTAAAGTCCTGTATCATCCTCATGAGAAATGATTTTAAATCTGATTCCTACTTTTCCAGTGTGATAGGGTGTCCAGGATTTGCAATGGTGGGAGAACTAGGTTCTGATGCTGCCAGGTAATCTTGATTTTTATTACTTATGTTCTTGTGCTTGCCTTTTGCCATCTGGTTATCTCTAGTGCTACCTGCACTCACTGTCTCTGACTGGAGTCCATCTTTCCTGGTTTCTTACTTGTTTCAGAACTCCTCTGAGTCCAGCTGTCTCTGTGATCCTGTGATCCTGTGATCCTGTGATCCTGAGCTCCTGGTGGAAGAGCTACTGGTAGTCAGGCTGCCTCTGCGATCCTGAATTCCTATGATCCTGGAGTGTTAGAGTTCCTGAGGATCCAGCTCCCTCAACTGCTCTGAATACAGGGGATTCTCTGCTGCTCTGACTGAGTACAGTGGTGGGACAGAATATGTTGTCTTCAGGGGAGCAGACCAACTTGGAGTCTTCCCTGGCAGAAAGGCAAGTTTTTGATCTTAGCCATTTGTGATTGGTATAAGATGGAATCTCAGGTCATTTTCATATGTATTTCTCTGATGTCTAAGGATGTTTAATATTTCTTGTGTGTATCTATGTGAGTCTGTGTGTTAGTTGTGTTTTATGCTTCTTTTAATGCTTCCCAGTAATTAGAGATTGCTCTGTCAAGAATTCTCTATTTAGACTTTTACTCCATTTTTAAATTTGGTTATTTTGGATGTTGGTGTCTAACTTCTTGAGTTCTTTATATATTTTTGATATTAGCTCTCTGTCAGATTTAGGGTTGGTAAAGATCTTTTCCCATTCTGTAGGTTATCATTTTGTCATGTTGATGGTTTCCGTTGTCTTACAGAAGCTTTTCAGTTTCATGAGGTCTCGTTCATTAATTGTTGATCTTAGTGCCCAAGCTGTTGATATTCTGTTCAGGAAGTTGTCTTCTGTGCAAATGTGTTCAAGGTTATTCCCCACATTCTATTCTATCAGATTTTCTGTATCTGGTTTTTATGTTGAGGTCATTGATTCATTTCAACTCGAGTTTTGTGCATGGTGATAAACATAGCTCTATTTGCATTCATCTATGTGCAGACATCAAGCACCATTTGATGAAGATGTTTCTTTTGTATTGTATAGTTTTGGCATCTTCATCAAAAATCTAGTGTCTGCAGGTGTGTGGGTTTACTTCTAGATCTTTGATTCAATTCCATTAATCATCTTTCCCATTTTTATGCCAATACCATGTGATTTTAATTACTCTTACTCTGCAGTATACCTTGAAATCCAGCATAGTGATACTTCTAGAGATTCTTTTATTGTTTTAACTATCCTAAGTGTTTTGTTCTACCATATGATGTTGAGTATTGTTCATTCAAGTTCTGTAAAGAAATGAGTTAAAATTTTGAGAGGAGTTTCATTGAATCTGTAAATTACTTTTGGTAAGATGGCCATTTTTTACTATATTAATCCTACCTATTCATGAGCTTGTGTGATCTCTCGATCTTCTGATATCTTCTTCAAGTTCTTTCTTCTATGACTTGAAATTCTTGTCATACAGGTCTTTTATTTACTTGATTATAGTTACACAAATATGTTTTATATCAATTGTGGCTATTATGAAGGGTGTTGTTTCCCTAATTTCTTTCTCATTCCCTTTATTGTTTTTATAAATAAGGGATACTGATATTGTTGTGTTAGTTTTGTATCCAGCCACTTTGGAGAAGGTTTTTATTATCATTTGTAGCAGTTCTATGGTAAAATTTCTATGGTCACTTATATTGGCATATCATCTGCAAATAGTGATACTTAAACTTCTTCATTTCCAATTTGTATCCCTTTGATCTCTTTAGTAGTCTAATTGCTTTAGCTAAAACTTCAAGTACTATAATGAATAGATATGGAAAGAGTGGGAGACCTTGTCTTGTCCTTGATTTTAGTGGAATTGCTTTGATTTTTCCTCTATTTGGTTTAACGTTGCCTATTGGCTTGCTGTATATTGCCTTCATTGTGTTTAGGTATGTAAATTGAATTCTTGATCTTTTCAAGACTTTTATCATGAAGGGATGTTGAATTTTGTCAAAGAGTCAGCATCATTTTGTCAGCATCTAATGGCATTATTATGTGGCTTTTTTCTTCTATTTGTTTATAGAGTGGACTATATTGATGGATTTTCATATATTGAAACCATCCCTGTATTCCTAGGATGAAGCCCAGTTGATCATAGTGGATGATGTTTTTGATGTGTTCTTAGATTTCAGTTGGTAATTTATTACATATTTTTGCATCAATGTTCATAAGAGAAATTCATCTGAAATTCTTTCCTTTTCCTTTATATTATTGTTTATCATTTATTATCATTATTATCATTATCATTATTATTATTATTATTATTATTATTATTATTATTTATATACGGTTTGAGTGTCAGAGTGATTGTGGCCTATTAAGCTCATAGAATGAGTTTGGCAATGTTCCTTATGTTTCCTTGCCTTTTAGTTAGTTTGGCTAATGGTTTGTCTAGATAGATAGACAGATAGATAGATAGATAGATAGATAGATAGATAGATAGATAGAGACAGAAAGTCAAAGAAGCAAAGAAGCATTGATTAAAATAATTTTAAAGAAAAATAATCCTATTGTCCTATACCTAGTCCTTACAAAAACCTTTGTCAGAATTTGCAAATGCAGCACTAAGCAGATCAGATCAGATCACAAGGTTTCAAGAACAAGACAACATAGCTCAAAACTATGCGATCTCAGCAGGCAGAAGAGCCAGTTTTTGACCTTTGAAGATGTAAATGTTTTATAAGGTGGTTACAAAGGATTAATCACAAGTTCTTGTAGTAATAAACTACATAATTAAAAACAGTTTATCAAAAAGCATTAAGAATGAGTTGCGTCAGCAACAAAGAAGATATACCCCTTGAAGGAGACTTTTATCCAGGATATACAAAAGATATTTTTATTAGGTATTAGAGTTTCAGCACTGAAAAGCATGAAGCAGCAAATCAAAAGTTTGAGAACAGTCTGGGGTTTTTTTGAAATCTTGTCTCAACAACAGAGAATTTGTACAAAGCATTTACAAAATCCTAACACAATACAATTCTTCTTGAGTAGTGATTTCAAGAAACAAGGGATTATAGAAACATTCATTGTGTTATATGGTACTTGACAACATGAATGATAAAAGAAATACAATTAAACATTCACATTAACATGATTATAAAGATAAAAAATATGTTAATATGAAATAAAAATAGTAAGTGTTAGGGAATATCTAGAACAAGAAATACTGCCATTTGTAATCTAAGTATGGCTGAAATGAATTACTAAAACAGCCTTGAAGTATCTTCAGATATCTGACATACACAATACCTTTGAATTGGTATGTGCATATGGAAAATAAAAGTGCAGTAACACAAAAGATACATATATAGAGTATGTATTCAAGAATGTACACACATTGAAATTTGTAAATGACTCATGTATGTTTAATATGAGTACAGTGAAAGAATACAAATATAATATTGTAATATCATAGAATGCAACATTAGAAGGAACACATTCTTATCAACAACAATGTGGATCTATACAAAAAAGTAGCTATGCCACATTATTATATATTAATTTTTAAAAAGAAAATCAGTCTTTCTATGGCATTTACCATTCAGTATCTTGGTTTACTTTGATGAAGAGCAGAGGAATGATCATTGCTAACATATATAAACTATCAGCAATAAATTTACTATGTTTATAAGAGATATATTATTGATCTGTGTGGTTTTCTACCTCCACATTTATGGACGAAATTTCTTCCTCTATATGCAATTTTTATTTGAATGTTGTATTGGAATTAAATTGTTTTACAATATTGAAAATTTTGTGACTATTGATTATTTATATGGGATGAATAAAATAATCTATTGTTAAGCAATTCACAAGTAAATTATAAAAATTGATGAAATACAAATATGAATAGTTTAAATAAGTAAATGTACTTAGTATTTATTTAACAGAATAAAATTCACAAAAAGAAAATAAATGAGGGCCGCCCTTACTTAAAAAAA